>JARQSV010000335.1:1822836-1839868 GCA_030142285.1 Calameuta idolon | reverse complement strand
AATATTTCAATTTGAACGTAATTTATTTTCGATATTCTACAATTTCAATTCAGTTTTTATCTACTCCGTATATTCTGTGAGATTTTGATTTAGTCTCAATTTTATATTTTGAATCAGTTTTGAAAGTAAATCAAGATACAATAATATTTCAAAGGAAATCATATGAAAAACTGCTTGGTTATTTGAAATTTCATTAAAAATAAAAATATTCTGTTTTAATGAATATTTATTAATCATTAAATAATTGCAGCGGAACAACTACGGAAACATATACATTTTTATTTTCCCGCGCTAACTTCTCGACGGTCAAATATTTTTCATCTCTGTACGTCCTACACTTGCCGTCGATCGGTTACCGTAGTCGGTAAATGTGTCTCAACTGGTTATCGGCTTCGTCATGAAGCTCTTAATAATCAATAAAAAAAGTAAAAATGGGAAAGAGTATGTTATGTACATGTTTAGATTATGTTAAAAATTAGGAACCACTTTATGACAAAAAGTTTTAATTAATCATTATATCCCAAATATTTCCTGTTAAAATACCTCCCTAAATATCAAAATGTAACACCTTTAAAAATTTGTATTGATATTTATATAAAAATATAATACTTTATATATCAAAATGGTTTGTACAATCGGTTTATGTGCGTTTCACAAAATGTATTTTTATATACATTGTACACAGATAATTTGTGCACATAGATTAGTATCTGTTGCAAATAACAAACTACAATGATTTTTTAAATAAATCAGTGTACTGATTACTTATTAATAACGGAAGGTAATTGTTACAGAATAACATTGAAATAAAAAATTCTTATAAATCTTATACATCAAGTTTAAGCCAATCCTTGGGATTTCTTAAAACTTCCATAAGCTTCTGCTCTTTAGAATTAGCTGCTGGCTCATGCATATATTCCCACTTTGCAGTCAGTGGTAAAGACATTAATATACTTTCATAACGAGCCCCAGGTGTATAAAGACCGAATTTCGTACCTCGGTCATATATCAAATTGAATTCGACGTATCTTCCTCTTCGAAGCAATTGCCACTGACGCTCCGCGTATCCATAGCCATCAGTTTTGTGCTTCTCTACAATTGGTATATATGATGGAATAACCGATTCAGCACAAGATTTTACAAAATTGTAAGCTTCATTCTGATTAGGAGTATCTAAATCATCAAAGAAGATGCCACCAACTCCTCGACGTTCTCCTCTGTGCACAATATGAAAATAATCATCACACCATTTCTTGAATCTTTTATAATATGTAGGATCATGTTTATCACAAGCTGCTTTTAAGGTTCTATGAAAGTGCTTTGCGTCTTCTTCATCTAAATAATATGGTGTCAGGTCTGTCCCACCACCAAACCACCATTGCACAGAACCATCCTTATTCTCAACTTCAAAGTACCGGTAATTGAAGTGTATAGTTGGAATCATTGGACTTCTAGGATGGATAACTGCACTGACACCTGCTGCAAAGAATGGTAGCGATCCATCATCCATTTTCTTTCCACGGGATTTCATCTGCTGGATTGCTCCTGGTGGCAATGTTCCCGAGACTACAGAGATATTAACACCTGCTTTTTCAAATACTGTTCCTTCCTGAAGCACACAAGTTATACCACCACCACCCTCCTGTCTAGCCCAACGATCTACTTTAAAATGGGTATCATCATCTTCAAAAGATTCAAGTGCTTTGCAAAAGTCCGACTGTATCTTCATTATAAGTAATTCCATTTTAGTTCTCATATTTCCTTGATCCTTTTTTAGCTTCTCAATACTTGTAATTGGTTCAGCCATAAATTCTTTAATGTTTATTGGTGCTTCTGCTGCTTGAACTCCAAAATTTGAAGTACCATAGATAACTATACCAGTACCAAGTAATCCTGTACCCACATAGCTTAAATTGTACCTCTTCTCTTGTATTATACGATGATAGGAAATAAAGGAAAAAATGCCCTTCCAACTTTTCCCAAATATTCGAGAAGCCATTTCTACGGCAGACCTATAAAAAATACTTAATATCAGAAAATTATATAATAAAAATATGATAATAACAAATACAAATACGGTAAAATTACGTGAGTGAGAACAGGTAACGAAGGTTAAATTATATATTTAACACTCTTTCGATTTCGAATTAATAGTTTCACTATCAACTTTTAAAATTCCACTTATCAATTATGATGATAATGTGGATTTTAATACCACACTTTGAAATGATGATGCTATGAAATGTTTTCACAACTCATGCTTGATAACACTGTATGGCACACTACATTCTTATTACCGATGATTATCTCTTACAATGGACAAGCACTAAGGTATCACGGCGCACAAATGTATTTACCAAAATATGGTAATATGATCGACTAGTAAAATGAATTACCCTTGGTTCCACTTTGAGGCGCAACATACCGTTTACTGTCAGTTCTTCGAAAAGATAAATTCTTCGAAAAAAAATTCTTCCACGATTACCGGTTACCATAAAGCGACATTCACATTTTATAATACAACTCGTTCGCTGGCTGACAATTTATAATTACCTAAACTCTAGCGCTGATATAGCTCATCCCGTCACAGACACATCGCTATGAAAAATGATTGCTTTCTTTTCAAAGAAATAATTGTTTCAAAGACCGTAAATCTTAACATATAACTTTCCAGCGAAATCATGTAGCCCGATTATAGAAAATTACAATCTGATAAAATTTAATAAGCATACCAATTATATTCATACCCTAACGTCTGTGCAGTTTTATATTTTAAACAGCATATTATAGAACACAATGTTACAAAAATGTTTCTTTTATTTATATTACACCGTTTATTTCAAATTGCCTTTAAGCATGGACACTTATTCACACATAGAAAATACTTTGGATTCATACCAAATGATATACAATAAATACATAAAATGGAATGAATTACAGAGTGATAAATCAACACATATAAGAATACTGAATTATAAAATATAAGTGAATACATCATCGCCATAATTTTATATTATACATACTAAATCCACTTGATTTGTTCCTCTTTACTAGCTTTAACATATTCAAGTTGAACTTGAGCAGTAAGATTTACGTATGGTTTGTGGCAGACTTGAGAATCTAACGAAGGATAATAATGCCTATAGCATAAGTACGATAAGCAAAGCCCAATCAGAGAACCAATGGTAACATCTGAAAAATAGAGAGTTTGTTTTACTACATTAGACATTCTTAAAAATATTTACCTTGCCAATGATGATGGTAATCACAAGTTCGACTTAATGCTATAGCAATAGCAATGCATAGTGGAAATAAGAAAATCAGTAATTTCCATGCTTGTCCTTTTCCCAATAGCGCAAACGTATGAAGTTTTCCCGCCAAATATAGAGAAACGAAGCTAAGACTTGCAAATGCAACTGAAAGAAATATACATTTAATAATATATTTCAGAATCTTATCATTTCATAAGTTATTATAATTACAAGACGAATGTCCACTTGGAAATGATTTTCTCCCTTCCTTTATATTACTTGGATCACCAGTACATTCTAATTCAGAATTCATTTGACCATTGGGAAAACATCTCCAGAAATAATCTGGCCTTGGTCTACCTACAAATAAAGGTAAACTGATGATGACAAAAATTGCAAAAAAAAAAGAAAGTATTATTATGAACATTATCAGTATCTTACCCACTATTATCTTGATCATATCAGTAAGTACACCATTCAGTCCTAACGTTAATGTCACAGCCATCAATGCCTGACAAAAGTCGCCTCTATCTTTAGTAATTATGAATGTAATACAGATCACAAAAGTTGGTACAAGAAATACTAATGGCTGTAAAGTATGCAATCATTAATAAATTACCCAATGTAATAACGCATTTATAATTAAACTGTACACAAACCCATAAGACGGTGGTGGGCACATATGAGGTGGTGATAGGATTTTTGTAGAGCCATAACTCTTCCACATGGATCTTTCTTGCAAATGGTTCAGCTTTCTCCAGCTCCCTATAACATGATTCAGTTAATCCCTTCTTTTTTTAAAACCAAGATAACATTAAAATTATATTCAAATTCAATTGCAAAATGTATTTTAAAAGAAGACTGACAATTAATTTATATCATGTTATAAACACAGTACAAACATTCGCGGGGTCGAATTGTCATAGCAGACGATGCTTTTTTTTAAAGAACTTTTATTTTAAAGTAAATGACTTACAAAAATGACAATGCCAGAATAATTCGTATTATAACATCAAACCAAAATGCACCCGATATTTCCACCCCGCGCACCGAAGTCATTTTTGATTATTAAAAACTATAATTCTCTACGACATGAACATTGCGTTTGACAGCCATCTTGAGAGACTGTGCTCTCATGGCATCAGCCACGGCATCAACTGGATGCCAAAACGATGCTACCTAATGAAGAAACGAAGCTGCATTATAAGAAACCGCTAAAACCGTAGGGTTGAGCATCTCCTACTCATCTCTGTAAGAACGACGAAGGAAAAGATACTATTGGTTGTTAAAAAATACCAGCTGTTCAACGGCGAATGGATAGGCTGCTTTATTCTCAATGCAACTTATTAACGATATTAAAGGTTGCTTTACAGTAAACCATTGAGTTTATTGCCATAATAAGCAAATAAAAACACTAACTCAGTGAGCGTTTGTTAATTAATATGCTCCGAAAATGTGGAACTAGGAGGAAGTATCTGTGGAAATATTGTAATTTTATCAAATACTGTGCGCGAGGGTAAACGCGTGTAATATTCTTTTTCATAAAATGCGTAGAATTTTATTTGGTATATTACATGATTGAAGCTGAAATGAAAAGATGCTAACGCCGTGGTGGGCTTCTACCATCTCATAAGGTGTTTATTACCACTGTGAAATAAATGATCGAAATGCAAGTTGATTTGGGTGAAGTGGTGAAAACAGAATGTGTGTTGCAGGTTTTCCAGGAAACCTCACGGGAAAAGTACGTCGCAGATGGCTGATGTCACAAAACCTGGTTCTGGCCGTGATAGTATTATGAAGATGCTACTATCTTCAGGGCCTGTGGTCCCAACAACATCTGCAACAGGCTCTGGATTACCAAGTCCAACTGGGGATACATCTGATGATAATCCAAGTCGATTAACTACATATTTACATCAGCTGGCTGGCTGTAATGAGATTGAGGTTGACGTTATTCTAAAGGATCATTGTTATGCACGACCCTGGAACTGGAAGCCTGAAAATGTCTATGCCAAACCTATCAAAAAAATATTCTTTAGCAAGCAGAAGAATGCTATGCCAACGTAAGTTATGTTATATTCTAGTATGGTGGAGTTCTTTGCTTATGTTTATCTGCATTTGAAGGACTTGGTATTTTTTATTTGGTTAGTGCTTTCATAGAAAGATATGTATATGAATTCAATATAGCTTTTATTACCTCTTAAACTATCAGGGAGAAAGAGATCCAGGATGATGAGATTGATGTTGAAGGAGGGATAACTGAGGTGCCTGCACCTCCCTATGACCTCTCCAGAGCTCGCCATCTTATGGATGAATTTCAAAGATTATCAAATTTTGCAAGACCAGATGAAAATGATGATTGGGAAGATAAGATTGAGAAAATACTATGGTCCCCAGTCCAGAATAGAATATTTTCTAAGGTCGTAAAAATTCTGACATCAGAGAGGCTTGCAAGACTAGCCAAAGCACAAAGTGTTATGGAACCAGTTTCTCGAAGGATATCAGTAGACACAGCTGCAAGGAGATTTCGTGAAACCTTGGCTTCAGCTGGGTGGGACTGGCGACTAGCTCAATGGTTACACAATTTATTGTTCGATTACCTTCCTCAAGAGTACCTGGCAATATACCTTGATATTTTGCAAACACTAAGATTAAAGATTCCACAGCTGATCGATAAAATGATTGCTGTGCAACCAAATATTAATGCCAAAGGATCACCGATAACGTGGGAAACACTTGGCTCCCTTCTAAAGAGATCATGGGATCCTGTTGCATCTAGCTTAAATTCTAATAGACCTGTAATTATATCAAATATCAATAACGAACATGGCTAGTTCAAAATTCTGGAAAACTGACACTGTATCATTTCAGAAAAAATTACCGGGAAATCCTATATTGGTAATAGCTCCATCCAGTGTTGGAACTAGTATTTCTTCCCGTCAACATAAATGGATTTCACAATTAGGTGCACTTGGTATGGTGGTTACGGTCCATACTCATCTAGGCTTGGCTGCCAATAGAATGACAATGATGGCATGCATCGATCAGTTAGTTCAAGCAACTAGAGCAAAAATACAAGATGTCAGAGGAGACTGTCCAGGAAGACCAATAATACTTGTCGGATTCAATACAGGTGCTGCACTTGCTTGTCAGGTAAATATTTGTTTAATGTCATATAGAACATTCCTGTCACATTCAGCAAACTTCTCTTACGTAATAAAATCTTTTACGAAATCAATAGGTAGCACAAATGGAACATGTTACTGCTGTCATATGCCTTGGTTTTCCTTTCATAACTGTAGAAGGGAAACGAGGCGCACCGGATGACACTCTTATAGATATTCGATGTCCAGTCATGTTTGTAATAGGAGAACATGCTACCTTGGTGAGACCAGATGATCTAGAGGACTTACGTGAGAAAATGCTAGTTGAGACAAGCTTAGTAGTAGTGGGTACTGCTGATAACCATTTAAGAATCTCAACCGCTAAGAAAATGTCGGAGGGTATCACGCAAAGCATGGTAGACAGATGTATTTTGGATGAAATTGGTGATTTTGTTGGTAGCATACTCTTGCAACCACATCCGCTACCACTGCGACCCGCAGCGTTTTCAAATTATGATAATAAGAACAATAAGAAGGAATCTAGGAAAAGAAAGAATTCGACAAGTAGTTCAGTGGAGAGTGAGCCAAATTCCCCGAACGTAAAGAAATCAAGACCGGGTACCCCAATTTCATCGACTACAATTATAGGATCTGTTGCTACTTCAACCGTTATTAGCAGAACAGCAACATTGGCAACTCAGCCAACATTGGTTGCTGTCAGTGGAACGAACCTCAATCATACATCAGGCGCCAGACGCAAATCCAGGATAACATCTAATCAAAAAACTGGTTTGGTCGAGCATTTAATATCCCCCAGAATCACAGGGCAGGTAAGAAATTGTTCATTATTAAAGAGGCTGAGAAAAAGATACTTTAGACGAAACTAAATTTTCTTGTATTAATTAAATATTTGATTTTAGCAAAACACACATACTGGTAATGGTGGAATTACTTTGAATATCGGCTCTCTTGCTAGTTTAGCTCCTATAGGACCTATACGACTAGCTCCATCGTCCGTTACTTCAGCTATTACGACTACCGCGAAAGCAAGCTCTACATCTAGGACTCCTACTACTTTTGCTAAATTGCCTAAAATGATAACAAGTATAACCCCGCAAACTGTACCGAAAATGAAAACAGTAATGTCAGCGAATAAGGGATTTTCGAAAGTGATGTCGGGCAGTTACAAGCACATTAATATTACTGATAAAGGAGGAGAAACTAAATTGGTAAATGTATTAACGACTGCTGGAAATCAAGTTCGTGTCAGTGCTTGTACGCCAACAGGTATTATAAATATATACAATTTATTTTAATAACATCAATGGGTTTAGTCATAAAATAAATTTTGAAAATATTTTTCTTATCTTCTAGCAATGCACAGCAAATCGGTTGGAAGCGCAAGTGATGCGCTGACGGCTTTGCTACAATCTGGAAGAAATTCAATAGGGATAGTAAGTGGTCAGTCGACGGGAAGAATAACTCCAGCATCCAGTATTTTGTTAACTCCTAGCAGTAACACAGCAAACACAGTTTTGTCTACTACATCTACTTCAGCTGCAAAAGGTAGAATATTATTATCTAGCCAAATTTTGAAAAAGTGATTGACACTTTTTATACTTAAGTCAGTGCCTTCGATTACAAAGGTCTTTCAGTATAAAATTTTTCGTAAACTATAAAAAAAAAAACGCATTTTGAAAACACACCAAAGAGACCATGCTCTCAAAAGAAAATTTATGATAGATGTACATAATCATAGACGTAGATACTCTGTATACTTGATACGTAACGCTGAATCACAGTAATTATTAATATTTCTATATCGTACTACGGTACCGTACAATTTTTACAACTTTATAATCGTCATTGTATTTAGCAACAAATTCCTTGCAACAAGTATGCCGCAATGGAATGATATTTTAGAAAAATCAAGCCATTTTTCAGTATTTAGTATCATTTTGTTTTTTAGCGTTGAAAAAAGATATTGATTCACAGTATATGCATGTTATGTAATTCTGCTCTTAATGCAAAAAGAAACCAGACTTGACAATCATTCCATTTAATTCAAAATAATTTTTTTTCGATTAGTCGATGTATCGTAACCATTATTTTTTTTGCAATGACGAGATGTATATAGCAGATCGTATCAATTGATGTAATCTTTGAGAAAATGACATTTTTCAAATATAATTTATGGTGTTGTATAGCGCTAACGTCTGTAGCAAGTAAATAAAAGCAGCATGTATATAGACTTGATTTTACTTAGAAGCTGCACTAATCTTTATTCAAATGCTTTCATCGCAATAATATACAATAACTAATATTCGTAGCAATTGAATATTCGTGATATCGCAATCTTTCTTTCCTCTTAAGATGCAAAAAGAACTTAAATGTTGACATCTCATGAATCTGTTGTACTTATCATTGTAATAAATTAACTGACTTGTTAAAATCAATTAAAGAGAAACACTTTAATTACTATCCTCAAATGGCAGGCAGTGTAAATTTTGAAATTGATTGTTACGAATCAAAGCATGATCAATAAAATGAATTCAACTTGATAACATATTTTTATATGTACATATAAAAAACGGTGCGTATTTATAAAGTTTTACAATCTCAACTGTGAGTTTCTTTTATAAATGTCAGTTTTATGAATTTTCTCAGATATAAATGCGTTCATCTGTAAATACACCACTATAGCCTTATATTTTATGTTGAATAAATATTTTTCTGTAATTCGGATTTCTTTTAATTCCTACCCCCAATATCCTCTTCGAAAGTAAATGCACGATTAGATTTTTATTCTCAATTTATAGGATGAAAGTTGACTTCATTTTCTTTGAGTAGGACATATCTAATTCTTCTTTATGTACAAGACAGTATATTAACGTTGAACCATATTCCATCTATGAAATCCAGATACACTTTTTGTAAATAGATCTATCAAGGAATTTTTTGTAGTACATAATTATCATGCTTTGCTAAGTACTCCAACTCTCGCATCTTGTATTATTCTATCAGTGCTCCAGTTGTAAGAAATGCAGATCAACATATAAGAAACCAAATAGAAAGTCCACGGCAATAGTAATTCATTCCTTGGCCCTTTTCTCTGACAATATCTGAGAAAAGTGTCTGTATTTTGTAGTGATGGACAGCACAACAGCAGGCAGCGGCTTCGATCGAACGATGCCCATTTCCACTCGATCCTTGGATATCTCGAAGGTATCATTGCTGCCTTCTCAAGCAAGTCTGTCCAGCAACAAAAGCTATCCACTCAGTACATCCTGCAGCAACGTAGTCATGCTAGCCGAAAGTTCGCGGAATCCAAGGAACAGTTCATCGATGTTAGTCCCGATAACAAGTCAAAATCCGATAACAATATTACCTTTATCAAACAAACTGAAGCCAGCACAAAAATCTACAAAGCCAGTACCAAAGATCACGGTGAACAGCTGTAACTTACAACGTGCCCAAAGGGCAAAGCCACAGTCGCCTACTATGAAGAAGAAATTCTCAAACGATCTGGACGACGATCTCGGTAACATATTGGATATCCCAATAATATTTGCCAAGGACGGTGATAATTTAAGCGCCATGGAAAAAGTACCGTCTCTTACTCAGATGCCTACTGTCGTAGACTCTTACGACAAGAGTCAAAATGTTCCTAAACTGGGAACCACTACAAAAGTTGTTCTGATAACTAACAAACACGATAAGGTACAACAGTCTTGTGGAAAAATCGTTAATCCACCGATACAAACAATTGTACGGCCAACCGTTCCCACGCAAACGATAACGCGCGCTTTGTTCCAGGCGCGACCTCAAAATTCTATTGTTTCTGCGATCAGTCGGGCTGCTGTTACTATGCAGAATATTCCACGTACTGTACAACCTACTATTAAGTATACTAAGATTATTTTAGCAAAAAGAAACACTATACCGTGTATAGGACAGAGTGATAAGGGGGAGCAAGTGATTTTAACGAAAAATACTCAAAAGTTGCCAGCCTCTAAGGTGTTCAATTATGAGAAAAATGAGCATAAGTATGTTCAGATGTCTCCTAGGATACAGACCAAGTATCAAGAGAATCTTGTAGACGATACTCTTGAGATTGAAGATGCTATAAAGACTAATATCATAGAACGTAAGATGGTATCTATACCGGAAATTGATTTGACTTCACCGAGTAAGAGCGATCGTGGAATTGAATCGAGGAGGGCAGTCGAATCTAATATTCATTTGAATGAAGAGGATGCTAACCATATTGAGATTAATAAATCATCCGATGCAATATCAATGCAAGAATAAATAACGATCAGTTTGTGGAGCTTAGTTTATATTTGCACAAGAGTGTTCTGTATATATGTCTGATGTAACAATTAATGAATTTTGAGAAGCGATAGACTATTAATGAAAGAGCGTTTGCAATTCAAAAAGAAAAGGGTAATGAGTGAAGGCGAAAATTTCACAGTAAATGAAAATACCGTAATAAATAATGATACGTAAAAGGCTACAGAATGCCTGAGAATGAAGACATGTGATAAATCGTCAAAATTTTATTGTTCTGTATTATATTGTATTTTTCTTATATCCGATATCGTTGCCTTGTACAAAGTATTTCTCTCTATAGTTATCACTGCAAGATAACAGTGAGGATTTAAGAATATTTTCTGCAAATGAGTGTATAATGTACAGTAATATATCTCTTTGCATATGCCTCTAAAGAGAAGCTACTTTTACATTAACTCGCGAGATCCATATTTACAGAACTGATTAATGCACATGTGACGTGTAAATTATATATGACAACCATAGGGACAATATGGCAGAAAACCATGTGGTAATAGTAAAAACGACATAATATAAGGATGCAATGTTCTTCAACGGCATTTCATAAAAAAACATTAGTTACTGTATGAGGCTGTAATCCGATTCAAAAAGAATCACTATTACAATACTAATTATTATCATAATATGATAATTGTGTATGGCAAAGAATAAAATGACATAAAGTTAATGCAAAATGTGTGATTTATTTCTTTTTCAAATGTTTATATTCTATTATAATTTAAGATGGTTTACAATCTGATGGAAAAAAGGATGGACACTCGATTAGCTGGATAGCTGGATGGACGACGAGTTCAATGTTTTCCGATTATGCAGTATGTCCGGCCAAGGACCCTAGTTTGTATCCGCTGTGATAAAGCCATTCGCTTCACTTCCTTTAGTATCTTTGTTAAATTTCTCATAAGCGTCTTCTTGTCAGTCTTTTAGTTTAGAATGACTGCACTAAGTGGTTTTGTTGAATTCTTCCAGAAGGGAAAGGTGAGTTGCGTGTGTGCAGATAACTGTTTATATTTGTGTAAATCTTACAGTATAACCAATTTACTCTCCATGACATTTATTAAATGAAAGTTAAGAAGTGAAGCATAAAAGTAATTAGTCTTGTTGCATTATTTAAGGGAATTAATACTGTATTAGAATATAAATATTATATGTTTATATTCCTTTGTGTTTTTAGACATTCAGACCAAAGAAGAAGTTTGCTTATGGGACGCTCCGATATTCACTGCATAAGCAAGCACAAGCTTCTCTAAATTCTGGAATTAATTTGCGATCTGTTGTTAAATTACCTGCTGGTGAAGATTTGAATGATTGGATTGCAGTACATGGTAAGAAAAATGTATACTTTTCATTAATTCATTTCATATGTAATTACGCAATGATATTAATTTAATATTATTGTTTTCATTTCAGTGGTAGATTTTTTTAACAGAATAAATCTTATATATGGTACCATATCTGAATATTGTGACTCAGCATCATGCCCTGCAATGAGTGGTGGATCAAGATTTGAATACTTATGGGCAGATGGAGATAAGTACAAAAAACCGACAGCACTGCCAGCACCGCAATATGTTAGTCTTTTGATGGATTGGATTGAAGCTCAGATTAATAATGAAACTATATTTCCCGTATCAACTGGTGAGTCATCTTTTTTCCTTTTCACTGTGGCACAACGGAGAATAATTATTTTTAACAATAACTATTTACTGT
The DNA here is from genome assembly GCA_030142285.1 of Calameuta idolon. NCBI lineage: Eukaryota > Metazoa > Arthropoda > Insecta > Hymenoptera > Cephidae > Calameuta > Calameuta idolon. The sequence goes on along the minus strand of JARQSV010000335.1, from coordinate 1,827,453 downwards.
CTTTCATTGCAGATGTACCTTTCCCAAAGACCTTTATACCCCTCTGCAGGAAAATTTTAACTCGACTATTCAGAGTATTTGTACATGTATATATACATCATTTTCATCGTATTGTGACAATTGGTGCAGTGAGTACTATTTTATACGTTCTTACAAGTATCAATGCTAAACCTTTCATATTGAATATTTCCAGGAGGCACATGTTAATACATGCTATAAACACTTTTACTATTTTGTCACTGAATTCGATCTGGTGAATTCCAAAGAATTGGAGCCTTTGGCTGAAATGACCTCAAAGGTTTGTAAGGATACAACATCACCGACACAAGTCACAGCAACTTCAAATAGCCATTCAAGGTAGTTGTTATGAAAGTACGATATTTGCAGTACAAAACCATATAGAACGATAGTTACAAACCCTCAGCTATAAAATTGGAGCGCTTCACGCTTAAAGCTAGAGGGTTCGAACAAAATCTCAATTATATTTATAACAAGCTATCTCATTTATCTTTCATTTTTGAAAAACAATGAAATTAATATTTACCACTCATGATATTGATTTTGAATACAAATTGTAATATTTAACTTTATGAATCAAAACTATGAATTGTTTAACTATAATAACAGCCATAAGAAAGTTAAAATTTAGTTTCTTTTTTTAATTAAATAAACTCTTTTAGTAAACCGCACTTAGTACTTTTATATAATATGAGCAATAACGACAAGAATTTGCATATACATATACATTTTTTGGAATATAAGCAATGAAAGAAAAATTATGTCAGCTCGTGAAATCTCGAGTATTCTGTCAAATAAAAAGAAAAGTAACTTATAAGCTTTTTAAACGAACTTGGCTTTTGTATTCAAATATTAAAATTGCATAATTATAACTGCATAATGAGAGGCATAATACTATAATGTACAACTAAACTCTCGGTATAAATTATCTATATTTTTGGTTCGCAATTTGTTTAAACTATGACGTATTGGCTATGGTGTAAACAATGCTATTGCAAAATGATGTAGAAAGTTTCAAGCATAAGTACTATTTTTTTTAATGAATGAAAAAAAAACAATTTCTACTAAGTATATACACCCAATAGCATCTTTTATTGGCATTTAATATTGTTGTGTAACATTGCGTACATACCGTTTACTTATATAAGATCTAAAAAATGAATTATTTTCACTACTAGTTACCGTACTAGGTTTAATTGTGATTGATATTAGTGTTGTCAATAATTTGTAATTACTTAATTTCTCTAGTCAGTATTAAATCAAAACTTGTGTTTATGTTGAGAATTGACCATTTGTATATCATTTATACCCCTCTGCTTAAATATTTTCTATAAATCCTTAATCCTTTAATAATGACAAAAGCAAATTCTATTAGTTATACTAGTTCAACTTCATGCTAACTACGTGCTGTGTTTTGTCAGACGTAATCGTTCTGTGGTTCAAAATTGAATAAACAAATTATAAAACCAAATATATGCAAAGGTAAGTATGTTTTTTGTTACTTAAGAGATACATTCACGGAAGATACACTTGATTTGTGACGTAAGGTATACATATATTAATTATTCGACATCTCGTGCATTCAATACAAAGTAATGCAGTATGGTTATGTCGTATGATAATAAACATTCCTATATATCCTCATTATTAAAAACCGATTTCAATTTATATACATAACATGCTTAGGAAAAATTCTATACACAGTTTGAAATTGCAAAATAATGAAGCTATAAGCATATATATAATAATATAAAAACTGTAATAAAAACGAAACATTTAGTATTGAAACATCAGCGCCACTGCATTACAGTGTCAAATCATTGAGACTCAAACGCGCGTTCAGTACAGAGTACAGTAATTATCTGCTCATGAAGATAGACAACGTCTACTCATACAGTGTATAAAAAGTGGTATTGATGTATCACACGAGTCAAAGTTATTAAACATCCGCATTTTAATCTCAAGTATTCATGAAGATTCGCTAAGACATAAAAAGACTATATTGCAAATCAACATTGACTGTTTCAGATGGAAATTTGTATCGACTGCATGGAATCAGCGAGAAACGCCATAAATGGAGGAGCAATGAGACTCGAAATATGCTCGGCTTTATCGGAGGGTGGATTAACACCTAGTCCAGGATTAGTCAAATTCCTTAAAAATTATTCTACCGTACCAATGTATGCCATGATTCGAATTAGATCTGGCAATTTTGTTTACTCGCACGACGAAATGGAGTCCATGCTCTACGATTTGATAATACTCAAAGAACTTGGAGTCGATGGCTTCGTTTTTGGTGCTTTAACCGAAGAAGGAGAAATCAATGTGGAATTTTGTCTGGATATAATTAAAGCGGCTAATCCGCGTCCCGTTACATTTCACAGAGCTTTTGATGAAGTCTCTGACCCGTATAAATCTTTAGAAATTATCATTGACCTTGGTTTTGAAAGAATTCTAACGTCCGGGCAAGAAAATTCGGCGGAGAAAGGAATAAGGCTAATCGAGCAGTTGGTTAAACAAGCTCGTGAGAGAATTATAATAATGCCTGGTGCTGGCATAACGACGAATAACTTATCATTGATAAAGAAACAATCTGGAGCAAACCAGTTCCATGCCTCTGCGAGGAAAAGAAAAATTGCAAGTGGCACAAGAATCAAAATGGGAAATGCAGCAGATTCTGAAAGTGTCATGATTACAGATGAAGAATCGGTCAGAGAACTTGTGAAAATTATCAAAGAATTTCCAAAATAAATGTTACATTATACATTGTGTCAGGTCATAATTATCCAGGTAATAAATCCTTGATAATAAGAATACGAATTGCAATATTATTGGATTAATAATTGTATTTACAGTCTAAGTCACATAACATCTGTCAAAGTATTGTTTAATCATAAGAATATAAAAATTAACTAACAAATTTGAAAGCATGCAGTACTAAGATGAAATATAAACATACTATCTAAATCAAACTTGACCTTTCATCTAATAATGTGGAAGTCGTATTAAACCAGTTAAATCGAGTCTGATCGACCAAGCAAGCAGTTCTGAAGTCCAAAAGACGCGTGCACATTGATTATAGTTTATCTAACTTATACTTTTCAAAATGAACGTAAACTAATTAAATGAGCTCATATGATTATTGAGATGAGACATTCTATTTTTGTTACAGCTAAGTTGGAATTAGCTGGCATGCGAATCATGCATGTTAATCATGTCAAAGTATAGTAAATCACAGGATATCATAATGTCAAATAGTATATAATGACTGTGTAATACATATAAGCGAATGAAAAAAACGTAATGATTCAAATTTATTGTATTCCCTTTTAAAACTGACGCGTAAACAAAAATGCAATAAAAAAATGCCAATTGAATGAATTGGCTTCGCAAAAATTAAAGAAAAGAATGATTAAATATAATAGAGATAAGCTGCGTCAAAGAGCTTAGGACTATGTTTAAACGGCCTGAATCGTAACTTTATAAGAATAAACATAAATATAAATGGAAACCTTGAAGACAATGTCGCTTCCCCCAGTGCTTTATTCAGTGTAGACTTTCGCGATCCATTTCGTTTGCGGCTTTACCTTTCACGTTCAATTGTTGTAATCCTCGTCGGAAGTTGCTCCTGCAATTTCATAAGGCTTTTGGATTATTAATTCTCGGTTAATCTCTCTGTACGATCGTGATGCCGTAATAAAAGAAATTCAGGAACACAAAGACCTTAAAACGTAAATTATTAATGATAGGTACGTCAATTTTATATTACCATTGGAATGACGTTATTCATTAATGATATCGTATTTCGTATCTACTAGTTTTTTAGCTGCGAAAAATAAAAATAATCGCGTTATCCGCAGGCAAACGTTCAAAAAAAATCGCATAAAAGTCTTCGGCACACGCTGCAAGGAAGACATAGTGGGGACTTATCGCAAAACTGGAGCGAACCAGTTAAGGCAGCCGCACGCTACTGTTTGCGTCGCATGAGAGTCAAAATGAAAATGAGATTAAAATAATTGTCAGGTATGAAACCAACATTAAGAAAGCTCAGCATTGTCTGTCACAACATGGTATAAAAGATAAAGGTTTTTTAATCATACATTTTATTGGAAAACCACTTAGTATTGTCAGTGCCAAAAGTTATAATAATTTCAACTAATCATCCTATATAATCGTTTAAGCTCTTAAGATGTTAAAAGTACATGAACTTTAGTACGTTATTAATAGACTGATGATTTAACTAGAATGACAAACTTAAAAAACATCTGTACGAAAGAACCTATTTTTTCGATCGTTTTTACGAATTTCACTGTAGTGGCTCCTTTAAGTATTTATATTAATGACTGAATAAAAAAGAGTTAATAGATAAATGTAAGTAAGCTTCGCATCGCTTGCAAATGCTTGACGATTATTTCCGGCCAATGAAACGACACCGAAATTGTTATTAACCGGCTTAACCACAACATATGTTTTCGTGTAGGATTGAAATGGAGTTAACCAATTAGGAACGAGATTTGAGCGAAATAAACTTACTTGATTGATTAAATCTATTTCAACCCTGCATGGTGGAAATATATGCACAGATAATAACACACAGGC
>JARQSV010000335.1:1798931-1822736 GCA_030142285.1 Calameuta idolon | reverse complement strand
AATAAACTTACTTGATTGATTAAATCTATTTCAACCCTGCATGGTGGAAATATATGCACAGATAATAACACACAGGCTTTTATCTTATTGAAAGGAAATATATGCTGCGAATACGCGAAGACTGCATGTATATCAAGGGACAGAGAGAACAGACGAATAAGAACCTGAACAATTTAAAACTTGCGGAGAATTCCCTAAAAGTTTGATAATTTCAAGAAAAACAGGCTTCAAATATTACAGAAAATATGAAATAGATATAATATCTTATTTCGACACATATAATCCCTGACGCAAATTCCATTTTTAGAACATTCCAATTTCAACTTGTTATTTTTTACTGCGAATTATGTATTGAAATTAACTACTATTTAACGCACCAGCATCATTGTGTTCAACAATACTAAACATGTCATAAAGTGCAATTGAAACGTTAACAAAGGAAGGAATGGAAGTATCTTTAAGTATCGTATAAGAAATAAAAAGTAACATATGGTGAATACGTGAAATTGATTAAATGAAAAAAAAGTTTTTATCAGTATATTCATACATACATACATTTAAACGTCTCCATGTACAAGAATGCAATTTTTACATAAGAAATAATTATTTCCAGTTACGTTTAAATAATTAGCACTAATATGCACGACGTACTTCCATATCCGCCAATTTGAAGATAGTCCTATATAGAAGTAGAATGCAGTTATACCGTTAGCTCTTGGCCATATTGCATAATACCTCAATAAAAGGCAATATTGTTTTAATTTGCGTTTACTTTTAAATATAGAATATGTGAGTAAAGTTGTAAATATTGATAGTTATGTATATTAAACATACACTCTACTGCCTTCTTTCTTCACGAGTTGCGTAATTAAGCAAATCACAAAGTCACGCCGAAATTTTCCCATGGAACGTATGAGAAATAGTAGAATATAAAATGAATTTGTTTAGAATTTTTTTTATACATACGTACGAGCCTTAATAAACCTAGATTAGAGAGAAAAATGAAATTCAGTACGACGTTAATGTATGCTGAATAAAATATACGAATAATAGAATACACGATTCGAATATAATATTACAGCCAATGACCTCAGCCATTTTGCAATATTTTACGAACATCAACAGTTTTATTTCTCATAATGTAACAATGCATAGTGGTCATGCGATTACACGAATGGCAAGAGACTTATTTATTTCTCTACGTCAATCACAGTAAAAAATAATAAATATCGTTGAACCCTTTAAGTACGTACTGAATTAAAAATTTTGTTTCCTCATAACCTCATACGTCATTAATTGCACATCTGTGTCGATGATATATTTTTCTTCAATGAATCCCAGTAGACCGGTTGTGCTTCTCGAGAAATTCCTAGCATCAGTATTTGCTAACGGTATAGTTATTCAGAAAGAGCCACTGGCTACTCACACTGGCTTCACGTGTAAACCGACTCATCCACAACTTTCAACGGAACTTTGTGAAATTCTTCGGAAACTTTACACGCGAGAGGAAACAGCAGTGTCACCTGGCGGAAGAAGGACGCACTTTTGCGGGACGAGAAATTATATAAAACAGCCTGTACTCGGTATCATTCGTGAAAAAAAAAGGGAAAAATAGAAACTCGAATAACTTTTTACAATCATCGAGTACAAAATGTCCGCAGTGGAATCTTTAAATATTCGTCAACAATAAAAGCGGAAATATTCCACGCGCTTGTTTACTTAAAAAATATCCGATTGTCAAATTTGTAAGAGTCGCTTTTTTCGATCCGTGGGATTTTTATTTTTTTGTTTGTTAAATAACGCTTACTAGATATTTTAACGGGTGCAACATTGGTTTATTATTGACCAATTGGAGCAATGATCGTATATTTCGTATTTCAAATAGCGCCATTGTTGATTGAACTTAGGAAGAGATAACAAATGTGAGATAAGCTTTTCTGTTATATAGAAAGGGGATCCACAACAAACTTTAGTCGTAGTTCTGTCGGTACTAGCGAGAGTGCACTGGTTGCTTCGAATATTTCAAAACATTGTATATCCGTTTTAAGAGAAATTTTCCAAAGTTTCACAACACAGATTTACACTGTCACAATGGTCATAGGAACTTCGAACACGATTCCAAAATTTGTGGAATTGAACGAACTTGCTTCGGAAAGTGTAAGAATAAGATTTCTATGTTTTATTTAGAAAAATGTGAAAATACATAGAAATTTGATAAACGGCTTTCATTACGCGAATGGTAGTTACGTTTTCACATATTTAATCACAATGACGTGTATACATATTCATTGAATTTGCTTATTATCGTAAATGCGTTTTATTCGTAGGCGGCGTTAGAAATTTTCAAGCGAAAGCCCAATGCATATATAACGCCGTTTACATGCCAAATGAACAAACGCTTTTGTTTGATTTTTAACAGAAATGGAAATAACTCTTATCAATATGGATACAAAATTTTTATTCGAATTTTACACCATACAGCAAATGCAGACCGACCTCAAACAGTATATACGTCCATACAAACTTTTTCCACTAATTATACGGATTCCGCATGTACCGCCGGACTAGCTCTTTGTATGATTTCACTAAAGAGAAAATATAGTGTATGCGTTCGTAGCTGCGTGTCTCTAGTTATTACATCCCGCGTCCATTTTCACGCTCAGTGAAACGTCCACAGTTTTTAATCTCAATGAACGCAATGTAAATGACCTTAAGATTTAGCATATATTATATAGAGAAAAAGTGAAACATATTATAAATAATATTAAAGGCTATATCACAGTTGTGTGTATAATAAAATATTTTTCATGTTTCAGAATGGCGGAAAAATTCTTTTTGCGACGGACGATTGGTTCGCCAATGCCGAAAATTTACTCAAAGTAAGTCACATATGACGACTATGACAGAAAATTCACTATACTACCTGTATTAATTTTCTGGTAGAATTCACGAAGTAGTATGCTATTTTGAGTTTTGATGAAAAATTAAAGAGACAAAATAATAATAAAGAACGTTTAAAGGTTATCGAGTTATCAGGACGTACACAGTGTGTAGTTAGCATTTTGATAATTAATGACCTTTATCCATGGTTAATTAAGTTGTCTAGATTCGCTAATAAAACGGTCCATGAAATACAGAAAATGTATTAATACGACAGAAATTGTCTCTTATAAGAGACATGCCTATAGGTATGCATCTTAAGCTTTACTGAAAATTCTTCAAAAATTTGTATCCTTCGAAGTTTTCGAAAAACTATTTTCGTAGAACTATCTTCAAAAAATTTTCCGTATACGCATTTTAAATATAAATTTAGGATTTATGTGTTGTCTGGATGAATGACTTGAATATGCGTCGCACGCGTGGCTTATATGCAAAGGTTATATTGTGTTATCTGAAAGTCAAACGTCTCAATAACGATTATGTTGAATGTTTTTTTCCCAATAATTTTCAGGACCATGAACCCGTATGGAAGGAAGGGGTATTCACGGAATATGGAAAATGGATGGACGGTTGGGAAACCAGAAGGAAACGTTGTACTGGTCATGACTGGGCTATCATAGGTCTGGGTCGTCCATCCGTTATCAAAGGTATTTGCATAGATACGGCACTCTTCACTGGAAACTACGCACCAAGATTTTCTGTCCAGGCTGCACGGCTTTCCGAAAAAGGTGAGGATTGACATATTTAATTTCAAAAATTTCAATTTCTTTGGCTGACTCTGTGCTAATTTTTACCAACAGATAACAACAAATTTCCGACTCGAAATGGTGGAATCGGCGCTGCGGCCGATAAGGAGGATCTGGAAAAAATGTCTGCTCTTAAGACAGAGGTAAACAAATGCCTAAATCATGCCTAATATTTTATACGTACGGTACAAATTGATTTTTCAATGTCTTTTTTTTTTATTAGAATTGGAAAACAATCATCGACATGAAAGTACTCGGTGCCGGATATGAAGAAACGAGACGAAATTATTTTTCAGTTTCTTCCAATGAGATTTGGACTCATTTGCGTCTCAATATATACCCAGATGGTGGAATTGCAAGATTTCATGTTTATGGTTTCGCCTCGCCTGATTGGCCCAGTATCGATCATAATGAAGAGATTGATCTTATTGCCAGTGAGAATGGCAGTATTTGTGAAGGATACAGCGATGCTCATTACGGTCATCCTAGGAACTTGATTAAACCAGGTAGAGGAGTCAATATGGGAGACGGTTGGGAAACTGCAAGACGACTTGACAGACCACCGATTATAGAAGTTGACAACGCTGGCATATTGCGGGTACGATATATCCTGTTTATTTATATTTTCATAGACATTTCGCAAATTTATATTATTAATCTTCTCATTCGTTACAGGTGCCTGGCAGCGAATGGGCAATATTCAAACTGGGACACGTAGGCGAAATTCATCGGATCGAAATTGACACCAATCACTTTAAGGGCAATTTTCCAGACAGTGTCAAAATTGAAGGTATTATGGCGTCACCGGGACAGGACATTCGAACTGCCAATTGGAAAGTTATTATGACTCCCAAGAAGGTGAGCTATATTTTCTGGCTAGAATTACATACGTGAATATATATTATAACATTCCTTAGAGTGAGATATTATGTGTCAACGTACAGCTATGCAGTTGACAAATATTTAAATCAATTTTTCATTTATAATAACACGTGTTGGTATGTGTTGTTTTACAGTTGTCGGCCCACAGGGTACATGAATATTGTTACGATGACATGATCTGGCATGGTCCCATAAGTCATGTAAAAGTTTCAATGGCTCCAGACGGTGGCATTTCCAGAGTACGAGTTTGGGGTTATATAAAGCAGCAGTGAATTTTGATTAACGCGTGATAACTTATTTTTATCAGGCAATACCTCGTTGTGTGAGAAAAATTTTAAATTTGTCATTAATTTAAATTTTATCATTTTATCATATAATTAGACTGCACGAGATTGTCGCCAAAGTCATGTTAATATCGCGAGAAAAGATTCCAAACGAGTAAAAAAAAAATGTGATTTGCCATTAATCTGTAAAAAACAAATGATATTATTAATTAAGAATTCGAGTATGAAGTACGAATGATGGTACGTCACGAGATGTAATTTTGTAAATAGGTATAGATTACTCATGATCAGTATAAAATGTTTGATAAAGTATCTCTATATTTATAAATCTACTAGTAGCGTAAACTCGTAGAGTTAGTTAATATATTTAAAATTTAATAATAAAATACTTGACACGATTGTGGATAATTCTTATTGTTTTTACATCCTTATCAAAAATTAAAGTATCTCCTCAATTAAGTATCAGGAGATTTCAATGCATGTGTATTATTACTGGTGCAAGAATCGACCCATTCTCTTGATAAGATCATCCAGTTTCCTGATGTCGTCTCAATCGATTGAAACAAGGAAGAGTAGAGATCATCCCCAAGGAAAAACAAGTGTCGAACCAGCCAAGTAGGAAACGGCTAATCGAGAGTCTCTGTAGGAAGTGGGGATAAGGACTATTCCAAGTAAAAGGAGAGGTTCTCTCGTGGAAGATCGCGGTTGAATCGCAAACTACACTTTCATTCGGTACAGAGTCGCGCAGTCGCGCATACTATATACATACGCGTTTACCTGGTCGAGAAAAATACGTTGAAAACAAAAGACGCGCATTTCTCATAATAGTCCGTGCGGAGGGCGCCACTGATCCTTTCTCGTTAAAGAAAGCCAAAGCAAAGGCTTCGCGACGCTCACCAATGTTAATCGTATCGTACAGAAAAATCATAAATGGATATTGAGGTGCCCCTAAGACCTCCTGGTGTTTCAGGGCAATCAAAGAAAGAGGAGCTTCCTCGGAATCACTGGAGATCCTCCATTGGTTCTTGAATTCCTTCCAAGCCGGTTTACGCGTAGCATCGCTTGGAATTGATCCTAAGAAATTGTCTACGGACATCTTCGTTCCGTAATACACATATATATATATATATTGTATTCTCGTTGTGGATGCCCTCAACTTGTGCTTGTGTTGTTGCTCAACCTGAAGTCCTCAGTGCGGGAAACACTTCTAGACGGTTCGGGCGTCTGTAAACGTGAGACACAATACGCGCTCTGAAAACAATATTACATTTGACAGACGTTCAACGGTTTTCTGTGACTTTTTGAACACGCATCTTTACGGTACTGGAATTCATTTATTCGATCAGATAGGATCCCCCTTTTTTTTCACTTTGATCGTTACCCTTACGGATTCTTGTTGTCCTGTGATTTCGAGTGGACTATTATTGGATGCTACTGAGTGGCCTTGAATTCCGACGTTTTATTTTGATAGTCTAGTCTGCGTGGCTGGTGGGAATGGAATTTATCATTTGCGGAGAATAAAGCAAACGCTTTTGAAATCCTTGCGAATATGTTACTGAAGTGTACTAGTGAATTAATTTAATTTTCAAAATTATAAAAACTGTGACCGTTCGAGGACGTAATTTCGGTATTGAACCCGCTAGTACGTCTGTCTCACTCTTACGCACGAAAACAGATATCAGTTGATCTCTGTCGCACTCGTGGCAAGTATAGGAAGTTTGAAAATATTTAAGGGAACTGTCTTTACTTTTTTTTTCGGTTTATAACGTTAACGTCTTATTAATGGATAACGGACGACTTTGCTAGTTTTTCGAATGTCAACTGATGCAAAATGGTGGCTAATTGAAAAACTATAACGACGACATACGAAAGGAACGATTAATTGACACCATTGATATTAATATTCAGAAGAATTTCCGGTATGAATTTGACTAAGGAAGTAGGTCAGCCACGTATTAGGCGGCATTTAAATTTTTAAGTAAGACAAATGATAAATAATTCTTCGTTCAGGTTGAACAAACTTATCCAATGACGTAGGAATAACGAGAGATACAGGACACTTTCTAATAGTTCCTCTTAGAACTGATCCAACTGGATGACGTTACGGCATGTAGCATTGCTTCTCTTTAATGCATCGATTATCGCACGAGTCAGTCTCGATTCTTGGATTATTAATTGAAATACCTTTTTGCAATGCAACGATGCAATATCTGAACATTCAATTAGTTGTCTTACACAACTATAATATTTAATTAGGAGCTCGACGAACAGCTAAAAAATTATACACTTAAAATATAATTAATAATTACTGTATATCATAATAACGTTTACATTGAATTCATGAGTTCAGGAAGCTGATGCAACTTCTTTAATATGTATTAAGATCAAACGTGTAACAGTCTCTTGGAAAGTTATAGAAATTGGTCACGATGCCACGTAATACAATTAGTTGTAAAAATAATTAATTGAAAAAATATCGGCCATTAGGTTTCTCGAAAAGGCAGAGGATAATCCTCGATGCGTTCTCTAAAGCTGGTTTCACTTTCAGTAATTTCTGCACTGAACGGGATCCGGTGTCCGGGAATGGTGTGTTTGTAATTGCCCGGAAAAATATGTACGCACTGAAATCACGTGTGATTAATTTGTGAGAGCTTCGCGGTAAATTCACTCGTTGGGAACGCGAACGTCGTATGGAACTTTGAGAAGCCCGAAAATAGTTTTAAAAAATGACTGGGAAGGACGAGACTCAAAGCGAGAAAATAAGGAAGATGTTCAGTTGGAGTAACGGATTAACGAGGTAAGTAATTACATAAAACAATATAATTAAATGATAATCAATTCGAAATCAACATATCCTCTCGTAACCGTATGGGAAAATGATACGATCGATTCCTTAATTTTAAATTTAATTATTAATAGTGCAATATGACGTTTTATGGATTCAGTGCTTATGGCACTTAGATTATAATTAAACTCTTTGGATTCCTGCTTAACGGGATACTCTTGAGAAATACGCACTGGAAGTAGGTAGATGTTGAAAGCAAGATGAAACGATCAAAGTTATTACGCAAAGGAGACATCGAGTACAGTCTAGGGTTAATCTGGAGAATGTGTAAATTTTCCACGATATAAAAGTCCACGTTAATGTTTCTGGAACAACTTATGAGCTCATCACCTCAGATCCCGTTTCTGTGTTTATTATAATGGTAAAAGCGGCGAAAAGAAAAATCAAACGAACTGAGAATAAGCAGTGATTAATAACACGGCGAGTGATTAATGAATATTATACAGTGGAATTATATCTGTAACGTATAATAATTGTGGAATCGTCCTTGTCTGACAAAGTGTTATTCCGAGTTTTGTAACCTGTTACAAGGACGACTGGCAGAGCCCACCTCAAGAACGTGATCAGAGCATTGAATACAAGAATTCACAGTGAATACAGATCGTCGGTTTATGGTAACTAATGTTCCGGGACCTGACAAGTATCTCACTGCGAAAGGCAAAAATATTCAAAAAACCATCCATACTGTATGCAAAGAAAGATCACTTAGTCAGTAGGATCATTAGTAAACATGTAAAGTATAGTGTACGTAAATCGTGAAAAATTTTCCATTCACAAAGATCAAATACCATACAAGTACGAAAACTTTAAGAACAGTAAAAATATGTCACAGAAGTTCAAAAATTACTAAATTCTAAACCAATATTATGAAGTCAACAACTTCTATAAAATTAATAATAACTCAATCCTCAACGTACAAGCTCTTAAAACTTTTTTTTTATGAGAAAAAAACACCAAAATATCCTTTTCTCATTCCACCGATCAAATTCGTAAAATCAACTTATTATGGCAGCCGACCGGTGAACCCGGTTGACACCGCGCGTGAAAGTGGTCGGCAACAGCCGACAGTCAAGAAGCAACATCCACCGGTAAGCAGCTTGCATTGCTGGGTTCCTGGCTTAGAGTGAAAGGCACGAATGCAGACGAAACCTGTACGCGTTGACTGGATCGTAAACCAACCAAAAAGATTCCGAACGCAGTTGGTTGGTTGTACGGGAGGAATCGGTTGGCGATAGTAGAATCAACTGCGATATAAATACGTGTCCATATGTATATACACATCAATACTTACCCGTTCAACCTACGTATGAATGCCTATACCAGCTTATAGCTTGGGTTACTTCCCATCTTTACAGTTTGCAATTTATCGAGTCCGTTCGAAGTTCGAGGTTCGAGGTCGCTACTCCTACTAGTTTCGCGATACGGAGACATATGCACGTTTTATGCTGTATCATTGTGAATCCCAGTACAGAAAATAAAAGCTGAGAATGCTTCTCTGACAGGAAGAAATCTAGCGTCCATATTGAATAAACTCTAAGGACTTTCGTGGGCTGCGTATGGTAAACCAGAATACTTGATGGCGCTAGTGACCAAGTGTTGGACGGGTTCCTGACTATTTCCTACCGAGGAGGTCATGCGTAACGTGGTGTGTAGTGTTGAACGGAGAGTCTGAAAGGTGGCAGCACTGTTCGAGACGACATACGCGTTATTGAATCTACATAATATTTGACTGAAATTAACGAAGCTTTTCCCACACTAGGAGTTATTATGGTTATGTTATTTTTTTTTTACTTTCATATACCTAACTACGACGTGAGTTAAATCTAAAAGTTCAACATTGACGAATGTGTAACTATGTGTAAGCATGACTATTGGATGACTTGAGAAAGAGACACGTGAAAGATTCTTCATAACGTAGGTATATTTAGATTGTAAATACGTCATAGATTCTTGAATATAAAAAACGTGCGATCTCTCGGCTAGGAAATGAATTAATATCGTGATAAATTATCAAAGCTTGACGGATCATTATTTTCATAACTTTACGAAATATTTGCTAGTAACCCGGAAGCAAACGTTTTACTTAACTTCTTTTTCATTTTTAAACGCCCTAACGACTCGAAGTGTCGTCATGTTAAACTGACTCTTCGCACATAACAATAAGGGATCCTTTTATCCCTGATATATTATCATAGTCAAATATTGATATTGAATATCGATAGTGGCTATCGAGCGTCCTTCCTGGAATTTACATAACACATCGGATCGATCACTTTCACAATCTATACGAAATCTTCGTGTTTTACGACAACATTCGCGGATATTTAATGTACCGTTATATTTCGTAATTTAATTTTCATGAGTCTTGTCTCATACTAGACAACTGGTATCCACATTATTACAACTGTACCCTCGTGATAATTACACCAAATCCATATACGACTGCACGGACAAATATCTTCTAACTTCGTAATCGAATCGACATTTAAAAGAGAATCCGCGACTTTCGCTTTTCCAAGAAGATCGCAAGCAATGGCAGAGGACACGCAATAACGTTGATACCGTCGGTAACCTAGATTTCTGTATCGACTTTCCATGCAGCTTGGAAGGACATAAAATAATGAACGATGAACTCTTGGTACAATGAAAAATTTGCAAACCAATAATAAGCATATACAAACAATAGTTTTACAGTTGATCCTTACGGCAAGCCAGTCATTAGTCATTGGTCGAAGAGGAGGATGTGGATACCTAATTGAGCTCGTCTAATTATACGCAATGAGATAGCGCAGGAAATCGTTTAACGATTTCAAATGATTAACCAGAGCCAATTCGCTCGATGATTATCAATGACTGTAATCACTGTTCCAATTAGCTCTTAAGAAAAGATGTGGGAATCCTAAACTCTAGACCTTTTCAACCGACCTGTGCCCAATGCACATGAGCTGGAGGAGTTATCCGATTTTAGAATAGCACGTGCCTACTATATAAATAATATATATATATATATTCTTCTATTGAGTGTGGGCTAGGAGTGTGCAAATTCATTTCGTACGCCATTGACCGAGGATGTTACATTCGTATTCGCGTAATTCGGTGATTAGAATGCAATTCGTAACTCCATACTATGACAATGGGCGACCTCCCTGCCAGCGTTGACACTTATATTCGTATATATTCAAGCGCAATTCTTTCGATGCTCAATAAAGGTCTAGAAGTCACGAAGGTAACTCGTCAAGCTTTTTCTACGGTCGACCCAAGGTCACTCAACGATTTGCGAATCAGCTAATAAGACAATTTCTAGTATCTTGACATCTTCCAGAAACGCCTTTCTTAACCTCAAAAACTATTTCAAAGATCTTTGCACACTATTCTCCATGTATCGCACAAATATATCGTATACATAAATTCATGTATTATGAAGATATTATAATATTTTCTTTTCTCAATTTTCATATACTATATATATATATATATGTATATATATTTTCCGACCTTCGTAAACCAACAAGTCAAGGACACTCGTTCGCCTCTTCGGTTCCTTCCATTGCATAAGCTTACTGCAGGAGTTAAGCGCGAAGTAGGTACTGGTCCCAGTGGGTACAACGATACTGGGTCACTGGGATACTTTCCCCTGTTCAAGTATCGATAATAAGCAAGCACTTCGATTAGTTACTTGATCGATCGATCGTACTATCGACATGAGACTACCGTTCGAAGGTCGTAGGTGCGCGTAGTAAGGTATGTATATATATGTATATAGGTATAAATAAGTACAGGTAAGTCAGGCAGGTACAATAGCACTGATGAAATTATATAATTTTCGATTGGTAGATCCCCTGGAAATCATTGAAACGTAGTAAAGATCGATGTTGAAACTATTTATAAACTCAGTGAATCGGCCTCGAGCTCGTAAACTATCGAAATCGCATTCCTTCGCGAATACCAAAGTCATGTGGATGAAAATTAACGCCAAAGACGCTTTCCCTATCAATTCGATGGTCTCGCTGAAGAAAAGTCATCGGTCAGCGATATCAGCCCGTGGCTGTCACTTTGGCTTTATTTATCTTTGATTTACACTGATCCAGGATACAAGTGTATTTTGTATATCTATATATAAGAACGTAAAGTAAACGTAATGGTTGGGTTAGGAGAATATCTTTGTCATTTATATTCCGTATACGTAAGTCATTCTCGTGAGGACGGTTCTTCGCGCAAAAATACAAAGGCTAGGGGAATATTTGAATTATACGATTTTTGTTGCGAGTTCGTCTAAAAATATTCAGAAAACCTGCTGGAAACGTTGTAAGGACTTGCGAGTATTTCTTGTATGGTCGTGGTAAGTTATTCGTGAAAATATGTATGACTACCTGCTTAGCCTTTCTGCGATCCCACTATTGTAACTCGGAGCTTCGCGGGAGTCTGTCTTAGCGTTTTTAAGACCAACCATTTTGTTCGGACAGACTGGTTATTTTTTCGGAACGCAAAAACGTCTTGCATACTAATGGCATAGGTTGAACATACGTAATTCTTGATGCTCGGTATAAAAAATAATACTAATAATAATAAAAATAATGCACGAATAATACGAACGGCTTGAAATTACGCTTTCCTTTATGAGCTTTATTTTATTCATTTTGTGTATTATAGCATTGGTCTCTGGACTTTTACGATTTTATGGACATACGTCGCGCGGAAGCTCACGGATTTTTTCTTACGTTATCATGTTCCTTAGGTGACTGCTAAATTTGTCTTTGTCACGACAAACCGAAAATTGGCAGTGATCCTTGAACATAAGCTCGATGCGCTCTTTTATTATAAGGCGTAAGACATTGTTATTTAACCCAGCTGATATTACGTCACTGAGTGTGGCCATGTTGCGCAATCACGGGGAAAGTGCGGACTGTTCTGACCACCGTTATGGTCGCCACGTCTTTAGCTGAACTAAAACTGTCTGCCTGTCCACTGACTCGATCATTAGAAGCCATCTTGGATGCACAGGTTATATCGATTGTTTGACTATGTTATTGTACCTATATTGGAGTATTAATTTTCGAAAACAACATAGTTCGTAAATATAATTAACAATTTTCCACGAGGATTTTGTATTATTTCCTACGGCATCTAAAGAAAAACAAGGGCTCTATTACTCAGTGGAATTGGAGTTTCCATTGTCGTATAATTTACATATCGAAATTAGAAAAAATCTAAAAATTTTATGCAAAGGATGAGCATGACTGTCATTTGATTTGCACATGATCGTAATGGCTGTCGGTATGGATACTTGTGCACGTTAAACGTGACACAAAAAAATTGTATTACATGATGTTTTTTATCAGAAAAATATCTAGCGCCCTCAGAAATAAACTATTTATGATCATGCAGGCGTTTCTTTTAACCAATGGCTGTTTAATTAGACATCTGAAATGACGCCTAGTATAAATTCTGACGTGTGACGTCTCCTTCACCTTAAGCACTCGGTTGAAAAAAAAAATTGAAAGAGAAGCTAAATCATGTTTAACCGTACGGTAAGAATTCTTTAGGGACAAAATAGGCGGTGGGGGGGGGGGGGGGGGATAAAAATTTAAAAAATTTTTAAAACTTCAAAAATTCACTGGCACTCGAACAAGTAGATTTTATACGATGCATTTATGCAAAAAGGTTATCGCGTGTCATATCATGATATTCTGAGGAGAGATCGCAGATTTCTCCTATGTAATTTTGGAAATTTACATGTTGACTTTAAAAACAGAGAATACACTCGACTCCTCGTCTCATTTAAATATATTCAGATACACATAGCCTATTCCCCACTAATTATTAACTATTCAAAGATTTCGTTACTCGCCTCGATGCTGGTCCATTGAAATTTCAATTTTTTTTTTTCCCCCGAGTCCCAGTGACGTCACGTTAATTCGTCATGTCGTACTTGCTGACGCGAGTCGAGGTGACCCCAGACGTCATGGTCGCCGTATATAAATTTGAATATTTCTTTGATCTTCGCAGACAGATTAAGAGTGCCTCTATATGTGTACCATTTTTGAAAAGGAGGACTATCGAAAATTCGAATGTCGGGTAACGCGACAACAAGTGATTTTCAAAATTATGCTTGACACACGTTAACACAGCGGACATTGATGCGCATGCGTCGAAATTCAATGTTAACGCCATTTACTGATTTCCACTAATGTACGATTAACTATGGTTATGATTATTTTTAACACGTAATTCGAACCTGTACTTACCACTGTACTTTACTGTGACGAACCTCAAAATCATTTGACTTCTTTGCCTGTGACTTTTTATCATTCGCAATAACGTACACGTTATTACGTTTATGATGAACAAAAAAATAATGCCGGTAACTTACGTGCCGTTACGCGGCACTGAGTATTACTTGATATAATCAAAATTAGTCTCAATTTATTTGTCAAGGGAAACACGATGACGAGGGCTTTTAGACGGACGTTGTTTCTCAAAATATCGCGAATGATCGTAACGCTACGATAATTAAATTTCTGGTTAAAAAAAAATTTGTCCGACCTACAAAATTTAGTGACTATAAAAAAGTATGATATATCGTAATTAAAAAGAAATCTTTGCTATCCGATCGCGTGTCAATTACATAATTTCTCCTTCAACGTATTACAAATCTTGTACCGTATAAAATAATAGTAATTCTTGATAATAAAAATCGTACAACGTACATTATCTTTATTTCAAGAGTTCACAAGGCGTATATATATGTATAGCACAGTCCCGAAGACGCGGTCATTGAAGTCACCAATGACTAGCAATATCCGTGCGGTTTAAACGCACGCATATCGATAGTCTTTAGTTTCTAACAATAATTAACCAACAGTCAACGCGAGATTGTAATTCACTTACGGTAGGTAAATCGGCATTTATTATACAGAAGACGAGTATACTTTGCACCGTATACAGCAACGCGTGCGTAAAGATATTAGTTCTGGTGACGTTAACGCGACGAATGTCGTTATTAAGAATAATAATAAAATTATAACGTCACATTATAACCGTAAAGATACAGGAAGTTAACCTCAGATGAATAAAAAAGATATTTACCTGATTCTCTATATTTTTTAAAAACACAATTTCAGATTTCAAATTACTATATATATATATGTATATACTTATGTACATTGATCCGAGCTTTATTTCGATTGAACGTTGCTGCGTCAGCGTGAAGAAATTGCAGGCGGAATTTGATCGTGGAATTTTTAAAACAATAGATCCTTTGTTCGCGTCGGTAAGGCAGAGGGGATTACTAGTCCGCTGAGTCAAATGTCTACGGCGTTAAAGTATGTAATTCGATTAACGCACATAAGGAAATGTTAGCAGGCTCACGGCTTGAGAATTCTCAGCTGGTATCTTGGACTGTACGAAACAATTGAATTAGCAGGTACGTTGGTATGTACATTGTCGATGAGACTCGCCGGAAAGTTATTTCTTCATTTTGTTAAGTCGAATCGTTAGCGTCTTACTTTTACTCGTACTTTTACTTTCACGGGTATAAAGGAGAGTGCGTAACCCAGAATCATTTCTTTAATTTGGCAATTATCTAATTTTAGTCTTTGACCTACTTCCGGGTTCGATATATCACGTAGAGACTTTTTCCGAATTCGAAGGATTCGTGATGTGGATAACGAGTCATCGCGTGACATGCGAATCGTCAGATACAAAGGGATGGAAAATCAATGTGGTTGACAGCTAAGGACGCTATCTAGTCGTTGCAAGAAAGTTACGTCAGTTGGTAGCCGAAGGACTGCCAAACTCGTATACGAGTAGCATTGCAGCTTCAACGGGTGTCTTATGGGTCTGGTAACCTTGACTCGTGCTGAAATCGTCGCACGTAGTACAGTAATTGGCATTGAAACGCCGACAATTTCAACAGCATTGATCATCAACTCCATTTCGTGTTGATCAAGACCTGCTTAACCTGCACTCTCTAGTTTCTCTTTTGACACCCGAATAAGCACACGATACAAAGCTTTAATTATACTTGTCTCTTAAATATTTTCAACAAAAACACTCGTTAAAGTATTTCCTATCCGTAATAATGCAAAATCGTGACCCCCCAAAAAAACATACATTTACGATACAACACTCAAAATTCAATTACGCGTAAGATCAAGTAAAAGTAGTAAAATTAGTGAAAAAGTGGATTTTCGAATATTTTTTTTTTAACGTCTGTCAAAGAAACCGTATAGCAAACTCAATGAATTTGGAAGTAAGATCCTGAGATCTTATAAGTCGAGCGTCGTAGACTTTATAGCTATGGCGAAGGAAGTGCTAAGGCTCAGACCATATGGGACTCAAAAGGTATAGAAGTGGAGGTGGAAGTTCATGAGGAAAAGGTGGAGGCTTAGGAATAGTTGGAGGGAGAATACACAACGAGGCTATAGCTTGACGGGTCTGGTGACTCGGTTCTCGTTGGTCAGTCTTGCGGCAGGACTCGAAAGTAGAAGAGGGCCTCTTTCGCGATCTTATTTGGCTCTACGTTTCTCTCTTCGCCTGTCCGTCCGTCCATACACACGGCTTCTCTATATGTTGCAAGAAAATTCATAAGGAAGAGACAGGTCGTGTCTTTACGATTAATTCGGTAATACGGCTCGATTGTGTGTGCTGTGACGTTATAATAATCCATGGTGCGTTCTATTTGGAATCATCATTCAATGACGTTCACTGGACGGGATTACACTTAGTTCGTTTTTACCAGCAGAAAGAGCGACTACAATTTTGAGGAAAATCCTACCGACTGCGCTTCGCGAAACGTCCAAAGGGGTGCGGAGTGCAACATTTGTATCTACGATTGTACGTGTATGTATTTGCAGATTGATGTGTATTGGGACTATTTTTTTAAGTTTTTGTGAAGGATATAGAAGAAATTGAAGAATCGAGTGAATATTAATACTTATGGTATACTCGGGAATTGTACAGGATATTTTATGGCGGGATAGGTATTTTCTTTGCACGGTATATAATTATGTTATCGACTGTCTGTTAGACGTGACAATGTAATTTGAATGATAAGTAGTTCAGTCTCGTGAAAATTTATTCTAGTGGATAAAATATCTGTCGTACTGTATTATTCATTATATTGAATGATTTAACGGATTTCGCGAAAATCTTTCAATTACTTATGGATATGTATTACAGTTATGTATACGTGTATACGAATGTCTGACATGACGTAGGTGTTGGAATTGTGGAAATTGGAACGTGGAGGGAACCAGTGTGGAGGACTTGAGGAACGGAGAAATGGACCGGCAAGTTTTACAGTAACGGAATGACTTGGTTCGACAGGAATAACTAGCGGGAATCAAATTTACATATTTTTTTCAAAATAATTAGACGGGAATTCCTGTATAGCATTGAAAATAGTATAAAAATTATTATAATATAAATTTAGGATCCAATGAGTATTTCTTTTTTCGTTTATGTACATTTCCACATACTACTCAGAAATTCTGTACGCTATATTAACAGGGAGAGGGGTGTGCAAGACAGCGGGAAAACAATTTCGTAAAGAAATCGCCTCAAGATAGTCTGACACGGCGTGAAAGACCGAGAGAAATATACTTTCTAGACGGCACAAAGGAAAATGCAAGTTAGCATGAGACCGTAAAATTATCGTCCATTAGCGCAGGTCTCGTCACGTCTATAATTGAGACAATAATTCCGCCGCGACCTTCGAAAACGTTATTTCGAATCCGCAAAATTTTACTTTCCTACAATTAGATTCGACCTACAATCCCTAATTAATCGAATAAAATTTTTGAGTAATTATCATTTTTCGAAAATAAATAATTTAACGTCAGTCATAAGCTTGGATTCTTCATCGAAAGTTCCTGTATAGCTGCATTTGAATTTGGCGCCTCGAACCGTGAAATTGAACCCTACGTGTCCGCAAGCCGACTGGAGATCGTTGACCGCTATTTTTGTATATTAGGTAATTATTTGTGTGGCAATCGCGGAAGAGCTTGATTATAAAATAAATATGAATTTATAACAAACACGTGAAATGCTGCTTATAAATGATGAAACTAACTGGGAAAAAATGCTTCGTCCACTATGCTGTCAATTCAACTGTGATCGATATTTCTCACTTACTTAATGGTCGATGAAAATTATTATTATTTTATTGGCGAAATATTACTGCCAGTGCCATTAGTCAGTACTTCAAAGAAAACTGGAGTATAAACTTTATCGGCTCTATATACTATACGCGATAGTAGTTCATTGGACAGTCGACGGTTTATAATAAACGTAACTGGCAATCCATAACAGTCCTTAGAAAGTAAGACGAACAGCCAACTGGTCGATAGGTGGTTACGTTCTTCGTGAATAGCAGGAACGTCGCTAAGGTTGACATTCCTAACTTTGGCTGTTAGCGTCCAAGCGTGGACCAGTGAAGAACTTTGAAAAGTTTTGATCGATGCTGATTACGAAATTACGAAAGATTAATTTTCTAGTGAAAAAATTATTAAAAATATGCTGAGTTTTATAACAGCTACAGAGAACGACATTATCCACGTCCAATGCTTCGTTCGACCTCATTTTTCTTCACAGTTAATTGACGGATTGACAGAAAGTGCGGTTAACCTCTTAAGTCTAGCAATAAGAACTTTGCTCGGATACTCAAAAAAAAAATCTAAAAATCTAAAATACGTATATACGGATTATAAATCTCATACGATCTTATAATACGCATAATCAATAATCTCGTAACGCCTTCTTGTACCCTTTTTATATGTCTCATGTTAGATATTTCGTAAGAGCCACGCAACCAAAGTTTCGAAAGAAAAACTTTAATTCAGCCATAGCCACAAAATGAGATATCTGCGGAGTGTAATGAAGTGGCATATAAAAAAGTACCCGGATGTATAACTACTTGATATGTAATTTTCATTGGAGAAAGAAATCGACTAATCATCGGCACGGTCAATTTTTCATAAAATTGATTCTCGTGAAACGAATCAAAAAAGCTTCGCAATGGACGATCTGCTTTTCTCTTCTTGTTAATTCAAGAGTCAACCATGCCGATAAAAATAAGGTTTTATTTGAAATTAAAAAAAAAAAATATTTTCACCACAATAATGAAATTTGACTCAAAGGAATTGTCGAGGCTTGTGACGTAAGTAGTGAGATCTTAATGACGCTCACAAAATCGTACCGTCTGACTTTCCCCGTGAGTAAACATTCTTCTTTGGTGTAACTGCCGTCCCGGATAATCCCAGTGGCTTGTGGGTCGGGTCGAGAATCTTTGGTCATAATCTAATGCACGATCATGTGTTACGTCCAGAGTCGAGAGACAGTCGAAACTTTTCCTGAAGGTGGCACCACGGAATGTCTGATTAAGAATTTTTTAGTAGGTCAGCTGGTTATACGGGACGAAACTGTGACGTAAACATGACTGACCGGTATTCGGGATGCACGATTTTGATACCAGCCACAAGGGACAAACCCACGTAGATACATAATAGCTAGATACTGCTTTAATATTTCTATGACCTAGAGACTATAATTCAGGAATTTCATAACAGTCAGATAAGAAGATTGAGTTGTTATATCAATAATTTTTTGTATCTTAGATGATTTTGTGGAATCTTCCGTTGTATGAAATAACACACTATTCCATGATAGTCATTGGTCTTGTGTAGATGTCATTTTATACTGCGAGGCAAAACTTGATTTCTTGACCAACTTACGCGGCATAAATAATTAGGATTTTTTTTTTTTCATTGACTTGCGCAATTGCTCCCGCTTCTTATACGTACACGCACAGGTGTGTGTCTTATGCTTAAAGTGACTTGGCTTGTAGTTTATCCACGAGGAATGATATTTAGAAAGGACTTTTGATACTGATTCTCGTACACAGTGTGTAATTTATTAATGGGGATCAGCAGGTATCTGTGAAAAATTAATTTGAGAGGAAAACAAGATTTAATTAAACATTGCAATGCACTTACGGATATATAAGGTTATTCCGGAACATTGCACCGAGTGAAGTCAGCTCGTTCATTCGAGTCGTATGGCGGAACCAACTTCAGGTAGTGCAATAGTCTCCTGAGTAGCTGTCTGTGGGTATGATAAAATTACCAATAAAAAATGTGCGACAAGAACTGACAATATAGGATAGGAGTATATTGTTATTAGGTTATATTTTATTTCCTGAAATCTCTTTAATAACTACTTTATTGGTCAAAAGAAATATCGCTGGCCTTCGCGTCATATTAATTCAGGTGAAGTGGCGTATAGACGTTTTAACTTAACCACCATGACACTCATTTGGCATTGGCAATGCTAAGGATACCAGAGTGAACAAATATATAAATATAATAAAAAATAAATCTAGACACTCCGGGGTTTTTCCTAAGCTCGAAGGGAACGCTGTGAGTCATATATTTCTCGACAGACTATTGTATTATAATTGACTACAGATTAAATTTCATATTTGAAGTAAATTTCCGCCGTAAGACTAACTTATCGGTAACGAAGTTATTGATAAATTTCATGGCCATAATGGTAACTCGCAGATGCACGAGATTGTAAATCAAAGGGGAAATAATTCATTCGATAAAAATGTCCCGTTAAACTATTAAAAAAAATAAAAATAAATAATAAATAGTTACACATAATAGCCATAGGTGTCACTGCAGTATTCCACAATGGCCGACACCTTTATAAAATTCGACTTGACCATGGCCCATTAAAAACAAGGAATAACTCAAGCTAGTCTTTCCACATGTGTCTGGGAGTCAAGTAAGCGCGTGTCGTCGTATTCCGAGACGGAATGCTGAATTATCTTGCGCAATCTACACCATCGAGCATTACGCGGCCATCTTGGATTTCGAATTTCGAATACTAAGCATCATTACGTACAGCACCATTAATATTGGCAAATATGATGTATCCTGATGGTATTATGCCATTCGTGTAATCCGAAGGTACAAATCGCATCGATACCCAACAATTGATTTCGATATGTGATTTCGTTGAAATGCACTTTATCAAACGGGTTATCAAAATTCACTGACCCGTGCGCTGCAAAGGTGAAATTTAAATAATGACACTTTTTATTGATCCACGAGTAGTCGTATGGAACTGCCATTCGGCAGAATTTAATTATCGAAGGATATGGCGGATATCGATCGTTAGCAGAAGATCGAAGTCGTCGAATTTCCGGTAATCAAGCTTCGAGAAAATAATGTCTCGTTCCGACTTGCTTATAATTAATGGAATGACATCATTGTGATGGTACTTACTCCGCTAATTAATCAATATCGTAACTATCGATTACGCCAAGTATAAATTTACTTCTGTAGAACCGTTCCTTGCAATCATCCGTAAATGTGAGTTTTCTTTCGTGTAACGAGAGGGAAGTAGAGGTGACGTAATTTTCCGGAAACTGTACTGCTTCTATAGGTTCATTTTTTTTAACCAAAAAAACGAAGTTGATTAATTGATAATTAATTCGTTCGGATTCGCCGGATCTAACGACCATTTCGCAAAGCTTCTTAACGCGGATATTTTCACTTTTATCCTTTTTTACGTCTCTCGCTTGACTTTTATTTTTCTCGTAACGGAAATTGCTTAATCGTTTCCTTTGGTTTCGGTCTCTTCCCAGAAGAGTCGTTACACCGGACGCTTTCAGCCGGATACATTTTGGCGGTAAATACAAAATCTTACGCATCGACGTAAATACGAAGGAAACTGTCATCCGGATGATTTATGAAAATTTTTGAAGAGAAAAAAAATCTTTTATAATTTGTAGATTTTTGTCGTTTCTCTTCCTCTATTTACCAAACAATCCTGCCATTTATCAACTCGAACGAGGCGTCTATAATGTCTATCGCGTGGAAGCGTGAAAATAATACAAGTCCTCGATCTTGATGCACTCTTAAGGATAATAGATAGCAATGGTGTAACACGCGATGACTAACGATATATTGCGTGTACACTAAAGACTATGTTAATTTTTTATTTTTATACTGATTGTTTTACATTATACAATATATTATCATGTTGGATTACATAGAAATTTCGAAGGAAAAATTGTCATATCTCTTAAGCCGGTACCCATACGAAAATACATAAAAGTATTCGTACACGTAGCATAAAATTCCCTAGAATTTTCTTACTAGAAAACCATCATATATATCGTCTCTTATTGAACATGCATAGCTACGCTACATATACCGCCATAATACACTCAGCATGTGCTCCCGTATGTGAACTGGTTGCCCAATGAAACTGCTAAGCGTCAGCGAAAAGAAAGCCGCGAGTTTACGTAACAGTCTTTGCTGACTCTTTCTGCCAGCGTGCAATCTAGAATAAACGGCCGGCTGCAGGCGAGATTCCTTCGAATCCTATACAATTCCGATAGAAAATATTTGATACGTTAAGCAGCTGACTTTTTCAGTTGAGGAATTTAGCACTGAAAAACTTTTTCTTCAGAGGCTACTAAATTTTATCTTACGGTTATATGTACAGTAATGTACATACGATCGTGCTTTTATTACTGTACCGTACAGTCCATGACGAATTTATGTTATCATTTATTCACATGTCTTCCATAATGTAACGGCCAATCGATTTGTATCCCCTTTGTCATTTGTACTGTTAAAAATACGATTTCCATATATTCCTTGAACCTTTTCGTTGTCCTATAAAATTTCTTAGCGGTTTTATATTATTATTTTTTTCGCGTGCCTACAATCATATGTGTATCTGTCCATGTATATTTATGAGATTCCATTCGCATAAAGGTAGACTCGCATGCTCGCCCCTAGTACATGATGCATACTTGACATATATTAGAATGCACGGTATGTCTTACTTGGCAAGGCGTAACTTTTTTATGATATTCAAGTTTTCGAAAACACATTGAGTATTCGTACTTGAGATTTCCACGGACTGTACAATTGTGACGTATTTGTTAGGGTTACTCTTATAATTGACTATAGACCGTCTATCGGTAATTGATTTTGAAGGGGCCAACTTCCTATGAGCTTCAACGCAAATGAGTCACCTAGACTGGATCTTTTACCTGTGGAATGGCTGTAGACGATTTTTGAATAAATTAAAAAAAAAAAGGTCTTAATATTAATTTTATACAATGTCAAGTCTGACTCGTGTCTCAAGAGGAAGTTGAGTGGGGATTAATGTTTATCGCTGCGATTGTTCCTTAAATAGTTATGCCAGTTAGATTTTTATTGAAGTAAATTAGATTGTTAGCCAGATTTATTGGATTATTGATCCGTGATTTGATTTTTAATTCTTGGATTTTCTTTGTTCTCTTTTACAGCGACATCACTACGGGAGTCGACGGTGTACTTGTTAATTCAAATTCAATCCACACTATGCAAACTACGGAAAACGAAATGGACGGCACTATAACGCCTAATGCAGTTCTTGCAACTCCTGGACTGAATAATCAAGCCTGGAATCGTCAACAAGCCGTGAGCGTCAGGCACGCCTTTAAGACTTATGGCAGTAGCAAGAATCCAAATCATGTTATACAAAATCTCAGTATGACAGTAGCCAAAGGATCTATGTAAGTTTATATTGGATACTCGAGCCTCTTCCATTGTATTCAGGAATCGTTAAGCGATTGGCGGTGATAATGTAAAATGAAATATTTTGCAAAAACGAATTATGACATATGGATAATACGTTACGGAAAATCATTAATCGTATATACATTTTTCTCACTGCTTAATGGAAAATTATCTTTGGTATTTGTTGCTTTTGCGCTTTTTTAATGTCTCTTTCGCAATTTATGCGTAAATACGCGGATGATGTGTACGCATGGAGATGACGTGCATACGCAAATTTTCAAATGTACTCGACGCTTCATGGACGTCACGTTCTCGGAAAATAATAAGGATCTTGTAATGGAGTGTAGTCGGTTTTCAATTTTCAAAAAGAAATATCTGCAATAGTGAATATGAGCTGGGAGTTTACATAAAATATACTGACAAAACCGGTAATACTGTTTATTAGCAAAAATACCCAAAACGAAAGCGTCCTTGCTCCAAAGAATATTTCTCACTGGTGTGTTAATTATTTTCATGCAAAATCT
>JARQSV010000335.1:1779040-1796132 GCA_030142285.1 Calameuta idolon | reverse complement strand
AAAGTTACTTTGCGTTTTGCCTATTCATTCGGATGATCCTCGATGACTTTACGTCATGGAATTGTTCGGTTCATTCTGTATATCTATAGATATGTATATTATACTCGAATTCAGATTATCCACGTAAAATGCATTTTCTTCCGAAGGGATAAAGTGCAGTGTTGAATAAATTTTTGCTTGCAAATTCAGCGGTGGCCAACAGAGGAGAGTCTCCTTTGCAGTGGCACTCATGCACGACCCGGAACTTCTAATTCTGGACGAACCTACCGTCGGCGTGGATCCCCTGTTGAGGCAAAGGTCAGTTATTTTTTTTTTTTTTTTGAGCTATTTATATAGATAATGCAATCGCTTTAACGTACCTGACTAATTATCGCGTGCAGGAATCATTTAAAAATTCGAAAACAAGAGTCTGGGTCTTAGATGTTAGCTTTCAATGGGAACTTTGGACGTCCCAATATGGTTGCTGTCGACCACGTCTTGTTAAACTCTTTTTGTCTGATAGACCGCGAGGAAAACCAGTTTTGCAAATAAACGCGTATGGAAAAATGAGGGCTATTCTGCCAAGACATGATTTTAGGAATTTTAAGTAAAGGAAATGAAAAGGAAATGTAACAGGTCACTCTTCCGGTTAATATTCATATATTGAACGAATTAGCACTACTTTGGTGATTTTATGAGAATGATAGTGACTTGAATATATGATCATGCTTAATCATCTACATGTTCAGCTTATCGATTCGTTCAGTTATTT
Source organism: Calameuta idolon (assembly GCA_030142285.1). Taxonomy (NCBI): domain Eukaryota; kingdom Metazoa; phylum Arthropoda; class Insecta; order Hymenoptera; family Cephidae; genus Calameuta; species Calameuta idolon. The sequence goes on along the minus strand of JARQSV010000335.1, from coordinate 1,795,381 downwards.
TTCTGTTAATTAGAGAATTTTTCCAAATTATGGACCTCCAAAGGTAAATTAGTGATTGTACGTTAATTGTGATTCCATTGGAAAATAACATAAAAATAGATGTTTTGGAAGGTCTGTTTTTGAAATTCTACGTGGTCTCGTACTTTTACTGACCTTTCTATATTAACTGTGGAAATTATTGAGAATGGAGTATAAATGAAAAGTCACGCAATGTAAAAAATTCATGAAACTCGTAGGCTAAATAATCAATTAAAATTTTACTAGTCTAGTAATACTAAATAAAATGACTTGCATTTTTTGTCTATTGCTTTACGTCGACTGTAATAATATTTGCAGAAATAATTTTCTCTTTTATTTCTATTAGACTTATAGCTTCCTTGATCCGATTATCAGAGCCTATGAAATTTCTAAATATTTAGCTGGCCACTCGGAAATAACAGATCGCCCGACGCTTCTAAAGATTGTTCATCGATTCTTATAATTTTAACGTGTTCCACAGACATACCAAAATCAACTAATATTCCTTGATAGATTTACGTACGCTAAACATGCCAATCTTTGCGGATTCTTTAAAATCATTAAACCTGTAACCTTTAGATGATCACGTGGGCTAGTTTACATTCCAATGTGGGTTACAATTCAACAGTTTGAATGTTTATCGAAAAAATTGAAAATAAAAGAATTTTTATTCACCACTATGTTGTAAAATTTTCTAATTCCTAAATTGAGACAATTATTTGTTATATGAGAACAATTTTTAATACCTTTCAAATTTACTAACGCTATTTAATTGTCATATTCTTTGATAGGGTAGTCATCGACTCCACGCGACTAGTTATCTTAATGATCATGGGATCCTGAGGATCATGTGAACATTTAAATTCAAAACTATCATCCCAACACAATACAAGTCATGAATACAAGCGATAATCGTTCGGTAATTTTTTCACATCGAACGAAAAAACATTACTGTTGCGTCAGATATTGATAAGACATAACGCTCGAGGCACGCAAATTGCTAGTTTTTAACACAAGATCATTTAGTGTCAAGGTGCAAGGATTGCCAAGCCTGAAAAAGCCGCTTTGCGTATAACGTCTCATAAATAATACATTAATATACTCGCCAGGACATTTCATCGCGGAACTTTTGCGAACAGATATTACCGATAGCTTCTCATTTTTTTCATCAAGATAATTCGCTACCTTTAGATTTATTTTCATAGCAATATCACATATATTTCTTATTGTACGATTCCAGTATCTGGAATCACTTGGTCCAAATCACCAAAGACGGCAATAAGACAGTCATTATCACAACGCATTACATTGAGGAAGCTCGACAAGCTCACACGGTAAGTTTTTTCTTCTTTCAGTAGCCAACCTGTTTGAAAAAAAAGATTTATTTGCCCAGTAGTCGAATGTCTAAAAAAAAAATTTATCCAGTAGCACCGCAGTGAATGAAGTATCTATTAAAAAGTGAAAAGGTCATGTGAAGCATTACATAAAACTAAAACTTGACCAATGATTTGAGCCCTTATAAATATAATCCCATAGCCAATAATTTAAATGTAAAATTACTAGAGATAATTTGTCTCCTCAATTTATTGGATACAACAAGATTGGAAGATTAACGGTTTATATTGATTGGACACTGGTTGATTTGCCACGTGACAAAATTTCTGCTCCATTGGTTGTACGATAAAAAAAATATTGAATGGCAAAGTGCATGAAATTCTCTGGCTGTGTTAAGTTTACCGTTTTACCTTTCGCTTTTTTGTTCCCTCTCAATGGTGAACGAACGCAGCTCGGTACCGGCTTACGTAGGACGGTACCAGTTAACTCGATTCGATATCGTTGCATACCTGTGCCGAGTGCGTTTTGCTCCTTTTATCGCAAAAAATTGCACATGCTAGTACGATTCTGTGGTATAGCTAGTAATATCTAGTACGGCGTAAATTTCTGTATCAGATGAAATATTACTATTCCAGATTGGTTTAATGAGGAGTGGACGATTATTAGCTGAGGAGTCACCCAGGGCTCTTCTTACCATGTACAACTGCCCGTCCCTTGAGGATGTCTTCTTAAAACTCTCCAGGAAGCAGGGACAATATGCACAACCCACCACGGAATTAAATATCTCAAATAACATCAGTTTGGTAAGCATAAATAGTATGTACATCTGTGTGTCAAACGAAGATACATACTTGATGAATATCTTTGAATGACGTCTATCAGTCAGGAACTTAAGAGTTCCGTGACTTTTTTCAGTTAGACTCTATTTTACTGTTTCTCTTTCTCTTTATCCTTCAAGCGGTCACTGATACTTTTATATGAATTTCCGAGTCGATATGTGACTTCCAAGTGTACTTATTCTAGGAATGATTTATTAACAGGCATCCTTAAACTGGGGCAAGAAAGACGAATCGGTGTACGTGACTGATGAGTCCGGAGTGGTCGGCCTTAACTTTCATCAGAGTAAAGAAGTTCTCATCCATGACACGACGAATGGCGTTGGCAGCCATTACGACGTAAGATCATCCTGAGTTTCATTGCGATCTGAGAAAAGCTTGTCGTCCCGTTCACAATGATTATTCTCACTTAAATCCATGTTTTTTTTTCTTCTTCCTCTCCTTTCGCATCATCATGTAGCTCAACGGGAAACCATTGCCAGGCGTCAAGGGGGAGTCTTCGTCCGTGGAGTGCGAAGATTGCGGTGACTGCTCGGATTGCTATAGAATAACCAGTCCTGGGAAGATGCGGGCGCTGTTGCAAAAAAACTTTTTGCGCATGTGGAGAAACGTTGGGTGGGTAGCGAAGAAGGATTAGATCTTTTTTTTTTTTTCCTTTTCATCTTAAATCATATGATTTTGGAAATATGTCAGTTGCACAGATTTTGCGGTGATTGGAATATATATTATTTCGCGTACTCTTATCTTTTTGTAAGCTGTAACAAAAATGGCAAATCTTGTAGGAATGTCGTGCGCGCGAATACGTACGTGACTTTGTTAGAGACTTAATAGATGCGTCTTACTAATGAGCGTGACTATTATATATTTATATTATCTTCGCTGCGTAGCATTTTATTATCATACGTAACGAGCCTATCGTATTATTGCGTTACAGAGTGATGCTCTTCATCTTTGCTCTGCCGGTCATGCAGGTCATCCTTTTTTGTCTTGCTATTGGACGAGACCCAACTGGACTAAAATTGGCCATTGTCAATCACGAAATGAATTACGAGAATATGTCTTGTCCAGTATCGGAAAAATGTAGTTTCACCAATTTGAGCTGTCGATATCTCAGGTTCCTCGATAATAATACAATGATCAAAGTGAGTATTGTGAAAGTGACGATGGTGACTATGACGGTCTTGATTAAGAGGGGGTACTCAAAGCTTGATGATTCTTCAGGAATATTATCCTGATCCTGAGTCCGCGATGGAAGCTGTGCGTAAAGGTCAGGCTTGGGGTACTTTGTACTTCACGGAAAACTTTACTGATGCTCTGGTAGCGCGAATGGTCCTTGGAAGGGATGCTGATGACGAGACGCTCGATCAGAGCGAAATTAGAGTCTGGCTCGATATGTCCAGTAAGTATTTTCTTAATGGTAGCTAAATCTAAGAGTAAATAATTTAATTATTTTTCAAATTCTGTACTATAGTTATTTTTTTTATTATTTTAATTTGTAGATCAACAGATTGGACTCATGTTAGCTAGAAACCTTCAGTACTCGTACAGGGACTTCGCTAAGGATCTGTTAAAATCTTGTGAACGGAATGAAAAATTAGCGGATGTTCCCATCCAATTTGAAGAACCAATTTATGGTTCCAGTGAACCGAGTTTCACGGATTTTGTAGCTCCTGGCGTTATTTTAACGTAAGTTTACTGATTTTAACTTAAGAAAAGTTTATCGCTGTATCTCGTTAATTAAATTATTAATTTGCCAACTCTGATTACAGCATCGTATTTTTCTTGGCTGTGGCGCTGACGTCTTCCGCTTTGATAATCGAGAGGATGGAGGGTCTTCTGGATCGAAGTTGGGTAGCTGGTGTCTCGCCTGGCGAAATTCTATTTTCCCACGTTGTCACGCAATTCGTTGTGATGTGCGGCCAAACCGCACTTGTCCTTATCTTCATGATTCTCGTATTCGATGTTAAATGTAAGGGTGACATCGGCTGGGTCATCATTCTTACGATACTTCAGGGTCTATGCGGCATGTGTTTCGGTGGGTATTTTACCTTGATGAATCTTCATTTCCGTACTTGGATTTAATTGAACACAGTATATCATTAAAACCATATAAGAGTCTAATTACGAGTGACCTTTCATTTGCTGTAGATCTCTTGAATCTTAATATGCAATGATAATTATTAAACTCGAAAAAATAGAGTTGTAAAAACCAGATCATGCTCAGTGATCGATGTGAAGTTATTATAAGTGCTTACGCCAGTTCTCTCTTTGACTAATTACACACTAGAAATTGGATATTTTTAACTTAATATCGTGCAACTATTCTGTAAAGTATAAAGAAATTCATACCGGCATATTAAATAGTTATGTATCTATAAGAAAAATCAGTATACTTATCGGAAACGTTAATGACTTTTTTCATTTGTTATTTCATAGGATTTGTGATTTCGGCGATTTGCGAACTCGAAAGAAATGCCATTCAATTGGCCCTTGGCAGTTTTTACCCGACTCTTCTGCTCAGTGGTAAGTAATGCCAAAACTGCATTGACGATTATAATAATAATACGCGCTATTGTTTTCTGTCTAACGATCAAGGCCCATTTTACAGATTATCAATTATTTTTACACCACAGAAGTTCATTATGAACTTTGTATTAAATTTATACATTTCTTATCCGAAGCTCATACATCACACCCACATAACATAGTTAATAAAATCATCTGCTATTTACCATAAAAATAGTGTAAAATAATCGCTAGAGAAGAATATCTTTAAAAAAGTATGAACGAAGCAATAAGCTTGAAAAGGAGTAACATCTTTTTTTTTTGAGTTATTCTAACCAAATGTGTAGTTGAAAAAATTTAAGAAAAACTTCAAGTCGGGATATACTTATACCAAGCATATTCTATATTTTTCCTTTCATCCATTTACGCAGTACAGTCCAATACCTTAATATTTTTCTTTACATAATACTAAAGAGTTTCCATTAAAATGTTTCAGGCGTTATTTGGCCAGTGGAAGGTATGCCTACGATACTACGATACATATCCCAAGCTTTACCATTAACAATGGCTACCACGTCACTACGTTCAATGCTCACCCGCGGTTGGTCCATCGTCGAACCCGACGTCTACAACGGCTTCATCTCCACCATTCTCTGGATCGTCGTTTTCCTCACAATAAGCATGCTGGTTCTCAAGTTCAAACGTGGTTAAACAAAAGCATACCACCAATGCGGGTCCTATGTGCAGTATGTGAAAATTATAAAGAGTGACTACGCAAAGTCCAAGTTTACCGAAAAGCACTGGGAGAGGAAAACGCGCAGATCGACTTTAGTCCTTTACTCGATCGCGCGATTATCCTTGGCAAGGTCAATGACGCCGAAGACATCCTTGCCAGCCTTGGTAATGTTTCAGTCGGTAAGAACCACCGGTGTCATCCGGACGTGCGCTATCGGAGAACTACCTTAATTATGTTATTATTTTTATTTTATTAATTATCGTCAAAATTTAATCCCCTTTATCGATAACCGACTTGAGACTGTGATGACGGAGAAGAGCGAAACCTCAAAGCTAGATGGTCGTAAGGGCCCATAAATTTTGAGTGGCGACCCTGGCTGTATCAAATGCCTACAGCATCTCGCGATTTTAGGGCAAGACGCTGTTCTGTCTCTTTTTTTTTTTTGTTTTACAACCTTTGCTGTTCTTAGTAAATTTAAGGACACGCAGAAGCTGTGCGGCTATTCCCAATGTTAATGGTGTTAAGGTGGAGCAGATATATGGATGAGTTATATGACTTTTCTCAACTCTTCTCATCTTGCGGGAGATCTTTCTTATATTGTAAAATCAAAACCAACGCATTGATCTTAATCCATAGGCACGACGGTGGTAATGGACCGTTCCGTGCTCTTGTGTCTATTTTCTTATGCGTCTCTGTGTGCTCAACGATCGCTCGAGTTGTACGAGTTTATCGCGAGATGACGATCTTACCGTTGTGGACCATCCTCCTATCCATGGTACAGAAAGTCAATGTTATGGGAAAACATGTGGTTTTTTGAATGTTATGTTATGTTCGAAATTCATGTTTTCGGTAATACATTACGTTGGTGTAAATTTGGTCTTGTAACTTTTGTATTTTGTTGTTGTATCAATTGGTCGACTAATGACATTCGATAACATCATTCAACTGTCTAGTTACCTATTTTATCGAAATGATTCCAAGACGAGTGTTTTGGTTTTGTATAATGGTTGGATATGGTTTTTATTAAATTTCATTGGATTCGATTAATTATTGGATCATGAATCTCGGAGGTGTTCATTGCGGTAAAGTCGTTCTCGTGGATAAAAAAAAGATTGTAATTAGTATTTTTTTTATAAGTTATTAGGAAGTAGCTATTAGTGTAGGACGATTATACTTGCCCATGACTTAAGTATGTTTTATTTAACTTGTAACAATTAAAGTGTGTGAACAGAAGGAATTGTTACACTTTTTGACAAAAAAAAAAATTATTATATCTTCCGTCCTCAAATAAAGTTTGTAATTGTAATTGTACATATAAATATATATCGTAACATGTTGAATTCGAAGAAACGTAATAAAGTGGGTCACGGTGACTTTGTTTTTCGCAAAAATCTTCATCAAAGTTTACTTGAGCGATTCAACGTTGTTTTTCGTTACCTTACAATTTACGCGGGTGATTCGACTATATAATCCAATTAAGACGAAGAGGTATGAAACTGATCAGAATATATTGGTATAATTGTTTTTCATGTGTATTAACTGATAAAAATGTTTTGCGAAAGTTAATTTTAATTTTTGTCGAATATCAGGCTCGTCATAAGGTGTTATCGCGCGACACTATCGATACACGATAAACAAAGTCTTTATGCACGAGATTAGGAAAATTTCATGTGTTATCAAGGGAAAACAATGAAGGCGTCAATGAGCATTCGAAAGAAGAGAAAAAATCATTTTTGACGAATTGCTCCACGTAAGGAATTATATACTTAACGATTTAAGGAATTCTGCCAATGGTATCGACGACGGGCAAGTTACGTCGCGTGAAACCATTTTTATTAAATTTTTTATAAAATGTTTAATTAAATGACGATGACGGAATTCAATAGAATTTAAGACGAAGGCATATAGTTAATTGTTCGAGCAGAGTCTTGTTAAACATCGAAATACACATATAATGGGAAGGATATCAAAATTTGTACAATGGCGTGAAAATTGTCAAGATATTATGGAAAAAAAATAAAAAGATTTTTAGATAATTTAGTGAATGTGTGTGACATGATCTGCAAAGCAGACTATGGATTACCCGATTATGGCTTATACTATACCATAATTGATGCATCATATTATCGTATACACTACTCGTTGCGGAATGCACCTTTACGCGAGAATACAAATATCTATTTAGACTATGTACATAATTGCAGTTTACGAGAAACAAAGAATGAAGAGTCACGGAAATATTCATTGATTCATAAAGTTTTTCTTCCACCAGTCAATTATCAACTTTCCACTCGTTAATTAATGGATTTATAAACAGTAGGTTCCAATGAACGGATACGAGAAGAAGAAACACCTTTTTTTTTTAAAGAAAAAATACAAGTCCATAAAAAGTATGCTGACGCACGAGCTAATAATAATAAGTATGTATATATATTGTAAACACATAATAAAGTACCGTAATCCTATGAAAAAAAATTTTCAAAGGTACTAACAAGTAGTGCTAATTACTTTATTTCTGTTCTTACCTTACTGCTTGATATTATTTGCACCATCGTTATGAATGTTCATTTCATATTTACAAAATCATTTTGTACTTTTCATCTTCCGCGAACCAATCTCGATTATCTCGAACGACATCCGTCCAGTGTTCTGTTAAAACGAGAGACAATGATCAGAACAATTCGAATATAAAGTAATACATATGTTGTTCTAGCAGAAAAAAATACTTTAATAAACGGACCTTTTAAATCTTGAAGAGTACCGTCCGTGCCGCCATATTCGATTGGTAAGATATTCGTGGGTACTATTTTATGTATTGCTTTGATTCCCTGATTATGAATATGAATTCTTTTTCTTAACTTGTGATTCATAAATTGCTTGAATACGTTCAGCACCACGTTCACGTAAATAGGAGCGTTCACGAAATCCATAGATTGAATTCGCATAGGGTAACAGCCTTGCCAAGAATGCACAAGACGCTTGACAACGCTAGGTGGCATTTGAAGAGCATGATTCAATGTTACGCCATTCAGGTCGAAAATCACTTTGACGCCATATAAAGAAACCATTTCGTTTTGCTTTATTGCTAGATCCAAGATCATTTTACCAGCCTGAAATTGAGTATTTAGTTAATCCACATCGTTTTGATTGCATTTCGCTATATCAATATCCTAACCTTGAATACGTTGGCTTGCTTGTGTTTAATTGGATCGTGCACTGCTACCCTGACAAGGATTACCATACGTCCTTCACTGTCTACTTTTCTCAAAGGTAAAAAAACCCTAGTAGTGAAATAAATGTTATGAGCTTTCGTCCATGTGCGTTTGAAAAATTTTAATAAATCCGCAAATACCCCAAATCGAACAGTTCCAGAAGTTCCGGTAGAAGAGGATCTCGACAACTGTACCATTCAGGGCAGCGTGCTCTTAATTCGTGGTAATTACGAAACTTTTTCTTGGTCTTTTCGACGTCGAATTTACAACCCCGTAGAAATCGCAGAATAAAAAAGTCGTCTGAATAAATAAAATCACATTGGATTTGGTTATGAACTCGATTTTTCAAATCTATCGATTCTATCGAACTAGTAGCTTCTATATGTCTCATAGATTTCGATTAGATTGATATTATGCAAAGCGCGGGATGTTCAAATGACAACAATTTGTACAAATAGATAAATAGAAAAAAAGAAAATTGCGTGGTACCGCAACTAATATTATTTTTACCTGTACGAGCACATAGATCCTTGTTTCTTAAAATCCATTGTCTGATCTCTTCGATTTTTAGCTCTCTAACCGCATCAGTCTCGTTTAAATTAACCGCTGCAAACTCTTTTTCCTCAACCGACAACTTGCATACGTAAACTGGTGGTTGAGACATCTCGCATAACAAGTTATTCTTGGAGAAATAGATTAGTTAACAAGTCTGTGTTCCACAGAAGCTTAACACTCGAAGTTTTACACGCGTGTCGAGATTTCTCCCTAACGTACACTGAACTGGAGATAAAATAACGAGACTGCTCAGATAAATCAAGCATAATATGATACACGAATTGCACTGCTCACTAGCTCTACCATGCGGCAAGTCATTGAATTATAGCTATTTAAGCATATCTACAATGAATAATTTAAATTGCACTTTATTTTTATTCAATTTTTTTGTCCATCGTAATGCAGTATATTCTTTGAAAAATCATATCTGTATACCTTCTATTATTGTTATTCACGATATTTTTCATTGACTTCGTTATCGTCGTTTGGTCGCGTAATTGTTCCAAGGTTTCTTTGCCGTGGGTTTCTGCTAAAATTATTTTGCAATGAATAATCTGTACGAATAGTCTTTAATTAACACGGTAAATCGGTGTTTATATATATATATATATATACTTTTATTATGTGCTTCATTGTTTGTTGGAGTTGATTAAATATTTTCTTCATGCATTCAGTCGAACTGTTTTCGTTTATTTCGGATTCGAGTGTCTGCGGAGTTGTGTTAGTTTTTGGTATTGGCTGGCAATATGCAGTCATGCAGAATTTTTCAAACCCAATTTCCAATTGGTGCTCAATTTCTGACCGATTGTTAAGGATATTTTTGATATTTGATTTCACATGAATCAACTCTGCTTGTACACTTGTCAAATTATTTTCTAAATTCATCACAGCCCGTAATATATTTCTTTCCATTTCTGATATCCAGATTCTTCCTTCTGCGTCGTATTTTTCATTTCCTTCGAGATGACGGAGGTTCTGTTCTTTTGTTAATTCATTTCGAGCTAACTCCAATTTCAATTTAATCTGTGTACAAATAGATAATCAATTTTGAAATACTTATATTATTATTTCTTTCTTGATTTTTGCTTCTATGGTGATCTTGAAAGTTTTACCTGTGTATAACTTTCAATTGCTTCTGATAACGTTTTTCTTTGCGCAGCAAGATACTCGTCGTTTTTCTGTAACTCTTTGTTCAATTGAGCAGCCTCTTCAATTTTATTAATAAACCGACAATAAGCTTCTTCATGAGTTGGTACCTATTGATAAATTTAAGTTATAATATACTATTTACGAATATATCTACATTACGTGTTAATAATACTAACTGTAATATTTTAAATGAAAATTAATATACATAGCCTGCAACTAACTTGAGATACCAAAGAATTAATGTCATCAGCAATCGCAGAATCTGGATAGGCTAAACCATCAGAAGGCTTTGTATATTTCGTAATTTTCATAGCTTTTATTGCATCACCTTCAGCTGAATCAGGTAATCCAGGTCCCAAAGTAATACCTGGCATAACATTTTTTTAAATATTTCACCAACTTTAAATACTCATTTAGATTGTTAATTAACAGAAATGATCATACTCGATTTCTTAAGGTCGCCCACTTTTTCTTTCACCTTTTCCATTGACGCTGTCGATTTTTTTGAATACTGACGTTCGATGTCTCTACGAAATTTATTATTCTGCGACGAAGACTTTCTAATGTTTCCCATCTGATTTTTATAATTATTAAAATTATTCAATAATAATAATTAATAATAACAAAGTGTTACCTTCATTATCTTTAAACTACTCGAAACATCGAGATGTTGCGCTGAATCCTTTTTAGATTCTGCAAACAATTCAGCATTCTTCACCGCTTCCATTTTTTCCAAATTGATTCTATATAATAAAATATTTCACATAGTATCAGCCACCATATAATTTTCAAGCCCTTAAATACTTTCCAAAAAATTATAATTAAATAATTTGTACTTGGTATATAATTCCTTAAAAGCTTTCAGCAATACTTGAGCTTGCGAAACACTTAGGAGCGTTAAATCAGGCAGTGTCCCATTTAAGAAATTAATGCTGTCTTGTTTTATTTGCTCAACTCTAGCCTTTGACATATTCATCAAAGCTTCTTTGTGAAAAAAAATGTCATTAATATCCAACTCCCTCTTTAATGAATTCACTTCATCCTGAAGTCTTTGAATGACTAATGATGCTTGTGGAACAATGTTGTATGTCACTTTTAAGGGTTGCAATCTAGCAATTTTGTTACTGAATCGTAACATTGACAAAGTGATGTCAAGATCTTCTCTGCTTGCTCGTATGTGAGCTATACAGCTGTTTAATAAATTGCAAAGCAAACTATAAGTCATTTTTGGATTAAGCTTCTAAAAAATTGGACTTATTACCGTATAATAGATGTAGCTCCAAGAGCATTTCCTAAATATTTTAAAATATTGCTTGTATGAACAAGAGGAGTTGTTGAAATATTTTCAGAAGTTCTAAGATATACAAAAAATTGTTCCAGCTGTGTTTTAGCCAAGTTTGCATTGCCCACGTCGAAGGCTGTCTTAAAACAATTGGGTTTGCCAATTGTATCGATACCCGCCATATCAACAATGTGTATCTATACGGGTATGTAAATTTATAATAAAATATTCTTGTAATATTTTTTTTAAAGATATTCCAATTAGATCTTACTTTTGATGCTGTCACGACAGCCCATGATTTGATCAAGCTGGTACTTGATATATGAAATGTAATTATAGCAGTTCCTAAATGAGAGTTTGGGTAAGTAGAACCTTTCACAATTGTTCTACGTGCTTCACCTTCAAAAATTGTTTTTAAGGTATCTTCCTCGTTACGTAAAGGAACTGATGTGATATTCTGTATAGGTATAAATATTTTGTTTGACTTAGTCATGATGGGGTATCTAATAAAATTTTACCTTGAAAGAATCACGTTTTGGAGTATGTGAAGTATTCCCATTCTGAGCAGTGAGAAGATCCTTAACGTTGTTTCCACGTAATTCAATGAAGCTTAATTGATATTGAATATCACTTATGTGCTTCCTACATTTTTTTTCAAGAAACAAATCAGCTGACAGCCGTGCCAGTAATCCTCTGTTCTGTATAAAAATGATATGTAATTTGTACCATTCATTTTAGTTCATTTTTTATTCTAATTTATTCAATGAATATGGTTTTAATAATTACTTCCCAATTACTACTCAAGCCACCAATTGTGAAGCTCTTTCCAGAAGCCGTTTGTCCATACGTCATTATCACGCCATCCGCACCATCTAAAACGCTTAATGGAATTTAATTTCATCACGATTTTTTATCTCTGCTTTGTTTAATTACTTTTTTAGAAAATCTTTCATAACTCCTTGATAAACGTCTTCTTGGAAGGAATTGTAAAATATTCCATCAGTTCGAAATCTCCAGTAGGTTTGATCCTTTACTTTTGAATCTTTGTAGAATTTACCATCTTGCAAGCATTTTACATAAATTATCTAATTAAAAAATGGAACTGTATTTGTCAACATTGAAGAAACGAGGTATAAGAAATGTACTGTGTTTGATGAAAATAAATCTAACGTTCCGTTCGGGCTGAATTTTTACACATGATTCACGTGTATTTACAATTGGAAGAATCCTTACGAAGACTTTTATATTCTTTATTATAGTATTGCCTTCCTCTTCATTATTAGTCATAATAGATGAATATTTAATATATTTTCTGGTACACGAAGCTGGTATTAGAAAAAATTTAGTGATATTAATTGTGTTAAATGTTTTTATGGTTTGAATTGTACGCGACAACTAAGGTTAGATCCATCCTCATTCATAAATTGTGCGCCACTAGTCGTAGTGCGCGCGCATCTATTACTGATTGTTGATAAGTGACGAATTGTTGATGCGCGAACATGGAACGTTGGAATTGAACCGTAATGGCTGATCCGAGGCAAGCTGTCAAAGAATGTTGCAGATTAGTACGATTTTAAACGTCGTTTTGCAAGATTTACAATTCAGTTTCTTACGCAAACAATTAAATATAAACAGAAAGCAGGTTAACCTCATTTTTGGTACTTCATAATGAAATTAACGAGCATCGTAGTGGCGTAGCTCATACATGAAGGTGGACGTATAGTTTGTGACTAAGAGGATATAACATTTTTCTTGGAAAAATTGAAGCGACAATACTTGAAAAATAATTTCTTACGGCCAAAATGAATAATCGACGACGCACAACAAACTATACGTACGTTAGCTCGTGCGTAAAATACATGATTTTTCTGCTCAATTTTGTCTTTTGGGTAAGTACATCTCTTCCAATATTTGTTTATGAAGATATTATGATTAGAATGTGTTAAAGTGCTAATGCTGGAAGATCCACACCTATATAGCATCATTTCTTTTTACAAACTAATTCAAATATAAGCTCATAAGAAAAGCATCTCATTATCTACACCTTTCTTAGATATATTTTTCATTTGATTTTTATTTTAAAGTATGCTATAATTATGGAATTACATTTAAATCTAAGTTTAAATTATAAGTAAATAGGAGCTCTAAATATTCTATAATAGGAGTAACCATTTTTTCTCCATACAGCTGTTTGGTGGATTATTAATTGGAGTGGGTCTATATGCCTTTGTTGATAAATGGCAAGCAACTGGTTCTGTCAGAGTGGAAAATGTTTATGATGTTGTTCTCAACATTTCTCTTGTGATGGTAATTGCTGGAGGAGTTGTATTTATTGTCAGCTTTGCTGGGTGTGTTGGGGCACTCCGAGAGAACACTTGTCTTCTCAAATTTGTTAGTATTTGTATAAGACATCTATGAGCATCATCATAATTCATTGGGCCCTAATTAATATATTATATTATTACAGTACTCCCTCTGCCTATTGGTATTTTTCCTTCTGGAAATGGGAGTTGCCATAGTAGGCTTTGTATTTCCACATACGTTGCAATCACTTTTAGAAGAATCATTTACTGACAAAATCATTCAAACCTATCGAGAAGATCCTGATCTTCAAAATTTTATTGATTTTGGCCAACAAGAGGTAGGAATCTTCTTATAAAATGTTATGTTAATTATGCATCAAGTAATACAGCTTCGTGCAATGGGTTCATAAAAATAAGTTTAATATTGTTCAACAGTTCAGATGCTGTGGATTGAGCCAAGAGGGTTACATGGATTGGGGAAAAAATGAGTACTTCAACTGTTCTAGCCCTAGTGTAGAACGCTGTGGTGTACCCTTTTCCTGTTGTATGAATGCAACGTCCATTTCTGTGAGTTTATCTTAATTAATATTTGTCTTAGCAGAGACTCGACAATACAATGTAGGCTATTTGAGCAAAGGGGCCTTCAACAGTAATATTTACATTTGAAATTTCACAGAGTGGTCTGATCAATATAATGTGCGGATACAAGGTTCAGATGCTACCAGTATCAGAGGCCAGTAAGAAGGTATGGACAAGTGGCTGTATAGAGATTGTACGAAGCTGGGCAGAGCGTAACCTTTATACTATAGCTGGAATTGCTTTGGGTATTGCTCTGAGTCAACTATTTGTGATTTATTTGGCCAAAACGCTGGAAGGACAAATTGAGCTGCAGAAGTCGCGCTGGCACTCCTGAGCCTGACCTCAGGCCACCTACCGCTACCAAGTCAATTCCTCAGTCAGTCGGCAGGTGGCCAGTAGCCAAACACGAGGCCAGGAAGCCGAGACCAGTGTAAATGCTCGAATGGCACTGCTCGTCCTGTTCGCCATCTCTCTCTATGTCCTCTGCATTCTCTCTCTGATCAGGCTCATACTGTACTTCAGGAACTATTTTCAGTCGTATCTTCGTAGAGGGTAATTCGTATACTTCCACTTGAATGAAAGATCACGTAACCGATTGCCTTATATCTGTCGAAATATTTTGTTCTTGCGTCACAACTCTGAGTAAATTATAAAGAATCTCCTGGATATCTAGGTTAATCCCAATTTTCTCATCAGTATTTCTTAAATTATTCTACAATCATGGTCCTCAGTAGTGAATGGACTCAGGATCGAACCCTCTGAATAGTGAACATCCCTTCCCTCTTGATTTACTCTTAGTAGCAGCAAAGAAGGGTCTAATGGACGAGATGTTCGCTGGCGACAACAGTAGACCACTTTTCGTCCATTGGTCATTTTATTTGAAACGTTATTAGAGAGGTTGCTTAAGAGAAAATCTGTTCACTATTGAAGGGTACACTATTGAATTTATTCATAGTAATTAACTTAAGCAACACAGCTTCCAATTGATTGTCTAATTCGATGAGGTATTATTCTGAATATATCTTTTGTTTTGTACACGAAAAGTAATATTTACAAGCGTTTGAAAAATAGGTCCAACGTAAGATAATTCGTAGACTATGTTTAACTCTTTAGTATTAACAAATTTTGTATTTTTAAGTATTTTTTTATTGCTTAAGTGAAAACACCCGTACTCAGTGACGCGAGGTGAAATATCTTAACACGTCCAATGCACTAATCCTAGCCACCTATTGAAAATTGTAGGGTTGGCTGTGACGTTCCTCCCCTAAAAGAACTTAGCCTGCGAATGCATTTCGCGTCAGAGAAATCAACATCCTGGACTTTAGATGGATTCTTACTCGTAATGATATTCTATTTCCTTTAGATATTATTGAAATGTGTGTATCGTTAAAAGAACGCACATATTTTTAAGTAACAATTCTATTATTTACTTAGCTTGAGACGGTCACTAAGCACAATTAATGAACTAATTATCATAAAGCATCTTAAAATGAATTTGCGCCTTAGTTCTGCATCACGATTAGTTCGTCGAGAGACTCGACAAACGCAGAAACTTCCAGTGCCAAAATCTGACCATCGTTAAATCTCTAGCGAAATTTCGATGCATTTGCTATTCTTTCTTTTAACAAGATCTGACAATAAGAGTGCGTAAACTTATTAATTTTTATTTTTATAAGTACGATTCTATGATCAATCGTTTGTTATAAGGTATTTGAGTCTTTTAATCTACCTTTTTTTTTTTTATTTAAACGGATATAACACATGTAAAACAAGTTGACGTAAACGAGTGAGGCACGACCGTTTTCGCATTGTTTTTCAAAAATTCTGACTA
>JARQSV010000335.1:1721250-1778940 GCA_030142285.1 Calameuta idolon | reverse complement strand
AAAAATTAATATATGAATTCTTGTCACAAAGAAAATTAGACCCAATAGTTTCTAGAATTTTACGTGATAAAAAGCTGTCTATTATTTTTAATGATTTCGTAACAAACTGACTCAACATTGGAATGACAGTGTTCTTATCTGGTCACTGGTATTGCATGTGATATCTTAATGACAGTTCACACTTGATGAACTAATCATTGTCAGGAATCTCTACCATATTAGTGATTATTTATCTCATGTATACATTCGTCCTAACCCGTTGCTCTAATAAATTGTAAGTTCGATGTTCGTGATCATAACGTTTGAAATTGTATCGGCTAATAAGACGGAAACATTGGGGGACCATGTGCATAATAATCTTGACTTTTTCTTCTTCTAATAATCAAAACTTAGTACAATCATCGTAAAGAATCGACTTTCGTTCACATATGCGAGATTTATCCGAACAAAGGACATGTGAGAGATACTATAGTGCTTCGCGACGGTCGTGTCTTACTATTGACGTGATAGTATCGTGTAGAACCTTACCTAGTTTTAAGTACTATTTAGTGTAATATCCTTTTGCCACCACAGTGAATAAACTACGAATAAACTAGAGGATTCCGTTAATCAATTTATAGAATCCATGTTAGAACTCAAAGTCTTTACTTTAATTAAAGCATCTCTTATATACAAGACTTTTAGATATAAGACATTTTAATTGGTGTGGTATGCCATGTGTATTTAAGGATTAAAGAATCTTATTGATTTGCTCTCAGCAAATATTGTCGATCGGATATGCCGCAGTTTGATTCTGCTTTATAGGCAATTCAGACAGAATATAATGTGTAATATATACATATATATAATGTTCCGTAATAGTTGCCAATGTTTGGGAGTACCGGGTTTCGTATCACGGCAGGGACAGTCGAGCTTATCTACCTGAGATAATATATTTCTTATATATCGGTAGCTTGCGTTCATCCAATGATGTCTAACACACATGCATGAATTTTTATCAACGTCCAGCTTGTGTTTGTCCATCTGTCCCTATCGGTAGCCGATATCTGTGGGAAAGGGGACCAACAAAACTACGTATGTTGAACTACGTTTCCTACAGTCAATCAGTTTGGGGCCATAAAACTTGTACGGAGTTCAATTTCGAGCTGTTCGATATAAAATCTTTACACTTGCCCTAGACATATAAATGGTATTCGGTTAGGAAAACAATAATCAGGCATATGTAATTAATGCAGCTCGCAATGTGTGGCACTTGGCAATGGAATTTTACGAACATTTTGTACGGTCATTGTGTCTTAACTTAACACAGTGAAAATATTTGTAGGTGGTGCGTGCGGTTGTTTTGTGGGAAATTTTTGATAAAAGCTTGATTGTTAATCATCAACAATTGCTATTTATGCTACTGTTGATTATTATTCGTCTTTTAAAATGAAAAGCGAATTTTGGAGCAGATTGAAATTTTTGTGAATTATTATATGAATTGTTATAATTAAGGGTAAAGATAAGTAAGAATAGTCTATGAATTCTATATGAATTTCCTTTGAGGGTCACATCGGGCTGCATACTGGCTACGATCTAAAAATATCAAAAGTCAAACAAGCCGAGTACGGACTAATAAACAGATCATAAATATTAGAATTGCTCCTGCTCGGAATGAAATAAACCAGCACTTTTAACATTGGGAATACTTCAAAGGAACAATGTATACGGGCGCAGTAGTTCTCTTAGCTGTGAGCTTAAGTATTGCTGTCGTTGCTGTTCCTAGACAGGAATCTGAGTTTCCCAGTAAGTTTTTGATATCTCAATTTATTGTATTTATTGCGTATACGTGCAATAAAATTATATAGTACACTAGCTTCTCTCATGAGACTGTATTAGTCGCTCTGCTTAAAGCGATCGTTAAATTTTAAATTCAAACAAATCAAGAAGCACGTACAACTCCGTGTTCGAAACAGCACGAGTCGTGAAAGCTTATAATTTTTTCCCAATTTTAAGTATCCTAATTTTTGTATTTATAATGTCTATAGTTTAATTTTATATTTATACTCAGTAACATTGAGGTATTCATGAGTTACATCTCATATAGTTCTGTCATTACTGACGTACTGGTCAGAAGCAGAGAGTCAACACAGTTTGGATACTTTGGATTTTGGTGCCAGTAAAGAACTAGTTGATGGCAGTAATATTAATACACGAGGAAAAGTAATACAGGCACGTGCTGGTCGAGAGATACATCTTAAATGTCAATCTACAGCGCATCATCCATCGCATCGACAATTACAGTGGCATTATTTGGTAATTATAAAGCAGATATATGTCTATTATCATAGTGTAAATCAAATAGTATATTGTATAAGTCAGTCATTTAATTGTAATAATATTCTCAATTCTGTCTTATGCTCAGCCTTGTGGATCTGGACAAAATCAAACTTCATGTAAAGTCGTGAGAAGTGCGCTGACCACTGACACTGAATGGCAACTGGTGCAAAATCAAAACTATCTTGGTGAACTAGTTTTAGAATTGCCTAAAAAGACTGACAGCGGTTTGTACAAGTGTACCACGATACGTCACGACCGTACCTTTAAGGTAGTGCGCATGTTCCAGCTAGAAATAATTGGTAAGTCCAGTATCGTGAAGAGATACTGTTTTATGAATTAATGTACCTGCATACGTGTTTTTTGTTTCATGATAGATGGTACAGTATATCAACCAGAAATAGTAGAAGGACCTTGGAATCTCAGTGTTCCATGCTGCGGCGAACAAAAAGTATCATTGCAATGCCGGGTGCGTTCCAATATCCATCCGAACGTTGTTTGGTTTCGAAAATTCAGTAGTATCCCCAAGTCCAATGAAGAGAATGCGATAATATATCGGGATGCCGTTTGGAAGATGCTGCCGAGTAATCAAATATATTTAGGTAATCAATTATACTTGTCGAAATTAAGTTTTGATCGGCCAGCTACCGAAGACAGTGGCTACTATGCGTGTTTGGCAATTAATTATAAAGGGTGGACCATGCAAGGTGCTGAATTAACAGTTTATCTTCCATTGAGTTTTACGCCGCTTAGTAATTCCAGTCGTAACGAATATTGGGGAAGATTTCGATTTTCTGGTCTCTTCTTGATACCGGCGTGTCTTGCTCTTGTGCCCGCTTCGGCATGGCTTTGTTATTTGTATCATAAACTTCGGAACAAGCATACCACGCCGTTTATTAGTTGAATCTGACTAATATATAGACACCTTAACTTAAAAATATCGATAGCCACGTTGGCTTTTCATGAATTATTGAAAACTGACAGTTATTTCCTATTGAACGTACTACAGAGAACTCTGAGATTAACTGTAGCGCTAGGCATATCTGTGATACTTTTTATTGAATGGATTATTGTGGTTTTGTATTTTTATTAAGAATAAAGGTTATTTTATGTACGTTACTAAAGAGTATTGTAATTAATGCAGTGTTACAATGCAAATAAGGATTGTTTTACTATTTCATAGCTTTTAATTGTATAAAGATGAATCTATTTCTGCTGCATCAGAATATTCCAAAATCAAACTTTGGCCGTCAATAAGACTGGAACCGTCCAATAGTTCTGATAAAAGTACATCCATTTTTTCAGACACACAACTCCCATTGACATGATGAAATAGCCTTAGTTTTTTTGCACTTGCTACGTTATTCGTATTTGGTACACCAAGGATACATGCTAGGCCATCGATGACTCTGCCAAGGGACCATCGAACACAGACAAATGCAGCTTTTGGTTTTCCAATGGTTTTGGCAGAATTTGTAATTGGTGGATATATGAGAAAATATCGTCGTTCTGTGGATGGTATACTGGTTGGACCAAGAGCTTGACCTTTCAATCGCATTAACTGTACCTAGATGCAAGCAGATGAAAAATTATTACAGTACATAACATATGGACAACTTGAAGGAAATCACATTAATGTTAATTACAGAAACTCTAAGTTCTTAATTTCAAAGCTACATACTTTATTAGCCATGGATGTATTCTTTGCCTTCTGCAAAGATTTTGTAATTTGTTGATCTACAGTTGCCTTAGCTTGTACAAACTCCTGTTTAGGTTTCTGCCACTTTTCCAATTCTTTGGCTTTTTGTTCCTCACTAATTTCTAAACAGCCATGGTATCTATGTGCAAGACAAAAGTGTAATCTGCACTTGACACAATTCATTTCAACAGGTGAAGTTTGCTCACAAGAATCTTGAGAACAACAGTAACTAGTTGAATTTTCTTTTGTCGATACGACATTATCAATGAATTTTGAACAAGCATGGGATGTTACATTAAAATGTTCCTTGCAGAAAATTGCCTGACAATGGAGGCATGTGAATGGTAAAAAATCTAACTGTTTACAAACATTAACAGAGCAACGAATGCCAACACTAGGAAACTCCATTATAATACATCAAATATAACTTATCTCCCAATGATTTTGGTAACAAATTTAATTATGAGACGGAGTTGGAGAATGCATATGGTTTTCACTAAGTGTGCCAAGTGCAAGATTATTCCATTTTTGCTCAAGTTCTTTAAGTGTCATATGAGAATCGCCATTGTCACTTTCAGGATCAGGTAGTTCAGTTTGCGGTACTATAATTTCATCAATTGGAAGCCTTTCCTTTCTCCAAGCATCATCAATCAGATCCAACAATCTACCATCTCCACATACTTGACTGTCCATACCGCGAAATCACCTGTGATAGCACACACGAAAATTTACAATTATAAAAAAAATTATGTTTCATAAAAGAATTATAAGACTGCTGTGTCATTGTTATTAAAAGGTTAAAAGAATGAAATCACACTATATTATGCATGTATTATTACTATACTAATCAATTACATAAATATTTCAATTTTATATTAATATTTTATGAAAATTCTTGATACCAAAGTTATCACAACCAAAATAAAATAGCTTTATTGGTATTTGTAAACAAGTCACAAACTATAATTTTACAGAGGAATAATATACAAGCTTGTACCTTAACTTTATTACCAAATTTTAAACACTTTTTCTCGTAATGCTAGTACGATATTTTAATATATTATTCATTGATTAAAATATATTACTCCGTTTGTAGAACTTGCAACACAGAACACAATAACGCCATTTTCCACTCATCACAGTATTATGTCTAGTTCACGCGAAACGAAGAAGGACATGCGCTAGCAATGCAGACATTTTCGTTATAGATATCATGAATAAAATATTACATTTAAGCACGCAAAATGTTCACCATCAACAAGTCCATCGTTAAGGTAAAATATGTTTTCAATAATAAAAAAGCCAGTTAGCTTAACTATATTTACATTTTAATATTATCGTCGCACATAAAAACAAACTATAGCTAAGCAGTTTGACAATACAGTTTGCAAGAATTACTGCAAAGTTAAAGTAGTAAATCAAGTAGAGCAGCACATTCTTGATTGCACTCGTTACCAGTTTATAGTGCAGCTTACAAATTCAGTGAACGGGTAATAAATAGCAAAGCGTGCATTAATTTTAAAAGAGATCAAGAAATGGAGTATGAGCATGACGACGAGAGAGCAGAAAGGCGTAGTGTGTGCGCGCATTATTAATGGCGACCAGCTCGTGCGTTCGCCTTCCATGGGAGAGCGCGGTGTCTCCTTATCAATTTGATAAAAATTTCAGCTGAAAACTGATAATTAGTGAGTATTATCCGTGCAAAGCTATCGGCGGTTGCGGGTTTAATATTGCTTGCTTTTTCTTCTTACCGCGTTCACGACGAAGCTCAAAATGTCCCTGGTAAGTTCGTACTACACGCACTTACGCTCTCTCTGTCTTTCATTCTGGATCCTGTCAAAACTTGGCCAAAACATTTCCGAATCCTGAAGATTCTACAATCTTCTTTGTCACGATAACACGTCAGTTTATCTTGTTTTATTTATTGGGATTATTAAGAGCAAATCAACCTTTTCTATATGCTTGGTTTAACTATCTTCTCTTTTTGAGTTTCTCATTTATTACCCTTGGGTCGTGGATTATTTTTTGGTTAGATGTCTCATGGAATTGTTATTTCATTTTCAAAGATAGCTATTCTGTATAAAAAGTTCGGTAAATTCTTACGCTAATTTTAATTGGTTTATTTGATGGGTGCATTTAGTTTGAATATTTGATTTAAGACTGGTTTTGACGTGTACAGTGTTGCATGAAGGAAGGTGCTGTATTTTTATGTGTAGTAATAATGGATTCAATTATTTTATTAACTTAAAAATAAAAAATAATTTTTTTTGAACTATAAAGCAATTACTGAATGGGATTACTAAATGAAAAACCACTTGTAGATTTCAGATTCTTACTATAGATATGTTATCAGATAGTATATTGAAATTTATTGGGCAAGACTAAAATATATTTAATACATATCATATTTAATTGATAAGTTTTCGATCCACAGGGAAATCACACAGCTCTTACACCTTTGGAAGACATGTCAGGTGCTCGAGGTCAAGGTGGAGGAGGGCCACCTCAAAATTGCCTGAAAGTTTTTATTCAGCGAGATTACAGTGAGGGTACTATGGTCAAATTTCAAACTAGATTCCCTTCAGAACTTGGAGACAGGGTATGTACTATTTTCAATCGATCTTCAATCTTTGATACTAAACCTTGTGCTGCGTTACTCTTAAATTCCTTAAACCAGTAAATAGAAATCGCTAGTATCATTAACAAAGTATATAAATAAATAAATTAAATAATTTCTCTTTAATTTCATTAGCTGGACAGACAATCCTTTGAATACACGATCAACCAATTGAACAACTACTTCGCTGAGGCGGAACGTGCCAGTTGTTCGACATACTGCGAAGGTTGCCTTGCCTGTCTAACTGCCTATCTAATCTACATCTGCACGGATACACATTACGAAAAATGTTTGCGGAAAGTGGCCAAATTCGTGAATGAACAGAATGACAGAGTGTACAGACCACGAGGATTACTCCTCACAGACCCAACCACGCGAGGTCTTAGGTTAATAGAAATATCGGTCCTGGATAGACCCGCGTCGTGACTGCATGTTAGCCGATCCACGGAGTTCTTCATGTGACCCGCGCACCCTCACCATTTCATCAAAAAGACCCACCCACAGGCCGTTTACAGTGTCTCAGGATGTCGTAGCGTCCCAACCTGGCCTGCCTCCGCGAGTCGCGCGAGGTGAGTTTTAACAAACTCGTAGTGGGATAATGAATAAAGGGGTACCGTGAGTACTTTGTTCATTTTCCATGCAACGACTAAGGATCTTATACTATTGTGGCTACATACTATTATTATTACTATTACGTCATTGTGACTGGGAATATCATGCACGACTACTGAAGATCGACTCTCTCGTCACTTGGCCACGACTTGGGCTGCTACCGCGTAGATAATTAAAACTGCGTAAGACAACAGACGTTAAGGGCATCTTTTAAGAATACAAAATTTTTCTACTATTTACTTTTCGGTATTCGTGGTATTTCCCGTTGACGTGCGCTCTGGTTACGACAGTGAATTCCTTCGTTCAATACCTGCAAGATTTGGTGAAGCGCGAACCACTGCCTTTTGCACAGTGAAAGAGTTCATTCTCATTTCGTAGCTGCATTCCCGTTAACTTCGAGCGTTACCGTTGTCGATCTCATGATTAAATTATCATGGAAGCGTATAAAGAAAAGACGTAACAACGGTATCGCCGTTAGTTCATATTTTCTATAATAGCCCACGCGCGAGGAAAATATCTAGAATAATATATGGAAAAAACATAGAACGTGGTTAGCTGATTATTATTTCTTCTATTATATTTGTCGGCATTGTTCAAGCAAAATTCCTTCGTTGCCTGTTGCATTTACAGAAAGGTACTTAAGGGCAATAGATTCAGTTTTTAATTACACAAAAGAAACATATCTCTAGCAAAGGTGGCATCGACCGCGATTGTGCGACTTGATCCTATTATTTTTTTTTTTTTGGAATACCCAATGGTTTCATGGATAGCAATTTATGATAAATACGTTCCAGAGTTTTTAGCTATTTACGTAATTATTACTTCTTCCTTCCACGTTATAGCTTCCATCGTTATCTTTTTATTGTATCATGATATACGGTACGAGTGGGTGATGATCCTTTCTTAATTGCAGTTAATTTTTAATTGCTAGGATCATTGGTTGGACGTTCGATGGAACGTGAATTCGCTGTGCAAATCGGGTCGAAAAAAATACTCGCGAAAATGATTTGCGATGAGGGATCCATGGATTGGCTAAGAAAATGAAAAAAAAAAATGCATAAAAGTGAAAGAAGGTTAAATTGGTAATTTAATATTATAGCAAATGTACGATGTGCGAGGGAGAGAAAATTAGGACACTTCAAGTTGAGCGATGTACAGTTGTAATCGGGAATGGGCGGTATTGGAAAATCACATGCAATTATTTTCATATGTCTATCAATTTTGAAATGACTATACAAGCTTACAATTACCTTGACAATGGGAATAAAGAATAACGAGACTACGTGTTTTTTTTACATCAACATAACATCTAAATACCTCTTTTACAAGGCATTCAAAAATATATATGCTAAGAGAATATATGTATATTTATGAGACTGTTTTTCTTTTTTCCATGACATAACTTATCCCATTCTTGCCTGAATAATTATACGCTCGATATTTTGATATATTATTAAACGATTCCAGCATAAAAATTTATATCATAACATTTCAGCGAACGAAAACAGACTTTTTCCAACCTTTCGCGTATGCAAGAGAAGGAAATTGTACTATTTTTTTCTCAATCAAAGCCGCCTCTTCCTGATTATAAAACCGAGATGTTTTCTCGTGACTTGCGGATTCGTATAGATATATGAAACAGCGCATCACTGCCTGAGCATATATGTACATACATGTATAATAGTGTGTCCTCGGTGCCAGGTGGGTCGATTGTAACGAAACTTATTTAAAAAGAAAAAACAAACCAAAAGTCAAGCTCTCTCTGTTCGTCGAAGCCCCAAAAGTCACCGAAGACGTCGATCGTGCAAACTCCGTTATGTATACGAGACTCCAGGGTGTCGCGTGCACCAGATCGTGCAGTGTCACACGAGCCTCCCTCGAAAATTGTGACAAGTAAATTGCATAATGTGTAAATAGAACATTATCAATCTATGGATTATTGAGAAGTAACAGATTGTTATAATTAATTTAATAGTAGGACCAAATAACAGAATTAATAATTATAAATGATATCATGGTTTGAATGTAATTTCTAAATGTTTTATTAATAAAATCAGCGTAAATCCATTCCTTGCAGATCTACAGCAGATAGTCCATTGGTCTTTCATAAATTGTTCGCTTATTAGTTTTCAATTTTTATCTACCCTGCGATACTTTTTTTTTTTCATTACTTTCTCTGACAGGTCGCATCAGTTTCTTGAAGAGGAAATACATCGACACTTCGTATACATTAAAATTTTATTGAATCTCATTTAATTTTCTCTCAATGTTCACAGCTATATCAAAAGACTAGAAATAGGTTTCACTTATGTAACTTAATAGCCGAAACTCATCAACAGTGATCGACGAGACTAATCTTTGTCTTGATTTCGCCATTGGCAATAATAATTAACGAGGATAAGGGAGTAACGATTGAACGAGGGTATTTAAGGGACTCTGTTTTTAAAGGGGGTGTGGGGGGGGGGGGGGATGAACATTCAAAAAATACATCTTCGACCTTGCAGATCACATTGTAAAATGGGGAATTAAAATGGGTAACGATCTACCTTAATTTCTACCTTACGATCTACTGGCTCCTTTTTTTTTTAGCGAATTCACTCTAAGGATAAGAGGCTCGCCATTTTACAGCCTGAAGACATCGACGTGTCGCCTGGTCTATCCTAGTATATTCAAATTATACAAAAAGATTGTCAAAATTCAACATATTTTTTTCACAATTTTTCCATTTCGTCTATCGCCCCAATTTTATTCTTGTTTTTGTTCTGCTTACTATTTTTCACATCCACTAATATCTGGTAGCTTGCTTTTACTTTTTTTTTTTTTTCGTCTCAATTTTTTTACCTGTACGACCGTGAGCAATTCGTAGGACGACAAAAAGCCGTCATCGTCATCTAATCGCCTAGCCATATTCTATTCTATGCTCCTCCTAATCTCTAGAAAATTCTTTCCTCTCTACGACTGTTTTGTATCGCGAAATCGAACAAGGTATAGCGAGAATTCGATTTTGGATGTTAACACTGACAAGGATCAGACAGAATCTTAGTCGTTCTTCGTACTTAGATTGACCATTAAAATCTTTTGGTTTTCTATTGAATGAGTCCTTCGATCTGTCAATATTACTTTTAAAAGTTCCAAAATCGTAAACAGTGACGATCTAGGTGTAACAGGAATCACTATTCCATTGACAGCCACTTTAGGCTTTTTCTTTTTTAATCACGCAAAGATCTTAAATCTCTAGAATCATTAGTCACTCGGGAATATTG
Source organism: Calameuta idolon (assembly GCA_030142285.1). Taxonomy (NCBI): domain Eukaryota; kingdom Metazoa; phylum Arthropoda; class Insecta; order Hymenoptera; family Cephidae; genus Calameuta; species Calameuta idolon. Next base: position 1,768,433 of record JARQSV010000335.1, on the reverse strand, counting down.
TCCAAGGTGGCAGATGTCAGTTGTCAAATGAGTAAACAAAGCTTGTTCCTGTTCTTCCTTTCCGGTAGTAAAACTTTGGCTTTTCCAGTGTCCTCGGAGCTACTCCTGGCGTACAAGGATCTACTGAACCTGTGTCTGACGCCTTTGCTCAAGGTCCTACCACCCTTTCTAAGGGATGCAAATTTTCCAAGGGATGATTTGGCGGCTTCCGGTACGTGCGTGGAAGCTTCTGGTACACCTTCCTTCTTGTCCGTATGAGCACAGTTCAGGGTGGTCACTGTGAACTCAATATCTTTGGGTTCCGAAGATACAAACTCTTCCACAGGTTCTTCAATGGTATCCCTGTCTATCCAGGTCAGACCCATTTCCACCTTCTCGGCGAGATCCTGCCAGTGCCTACGGTTCTCCATGGTACCCTCGTAGAGTGGCATGATCCAGGGGAAGGTGTCCGATAAGACCCTGTACAGCGGCAGACAAATCACGTCGATGAACCCTACCTGCATCTGAGGTAGTTCATCCCGTTTCTCACGATCCATCATCGCCACGGGTTGCTGATTTAATTGTAATTTCTCCAGGTCACCCTGGTCGAAGAATTCATCGGCTACCAACTTGGCGACGCGATGCTGAATCTCCCAGGGTTTCGCAATGGCGCTCACGTCACAGGCTGTCATCATCATACCACATAACACTGAAAAAAAAATATTTAAATCTTAATCCTTAAAACGGCACCATCTTTTTGTTACATCAAACCTACGTTCTTTCTTCTCTTCGCTCTGCCAATCAAACTCGCCCTCGTCTATGAGCTCCATGAACCGGTTCTTCTTCTTAAAGTACATGGCCAGGTCAGTGGAGAGGATGGCGTTCTCCACGACCCTCATAACTTTTCTATAATCTTCCATGGAAAGACTCTGGAAGATGTTGTTACTGTCGGAATTGAGTATCATGACGCACTGATCAAAATGATGATGCTCCATGGTGCTGGTCGAGTAGAGAATCGCCAGTGGCGACTCAGTCTTCGTTTGAAAAGCATTATTTGTGCCACGATGATCCAAATCATGACAAAGACAAGCTACCAATAGTCCCAGGATCTCAATGTCTGTCATGAATTGTTCCATCTTGCCAGTTTTCAACATGGCAAACATCGTCTGAGCCACATTCAACGCGTGCCTCCAGTTGTGATACTTGACTGGTCTGCGTGATATGGACGGAACAAAATATTTATTTGCTTATCAAAAATTTCTCTGAAGCATTAAAACTTCTCTTCGGATCATCCATTAGTAATTTACCTGTAGTTCTTCTTCACACTTAATATCCAGCGACACAAAACGTCATACGGTATATGAAATCTCTGAATGAGATCACATTGCTTAAACATCCTTACAGTAGCTCTACACGTATCCTCATCCTTGAGATCAAAGTCGATGAAAGTGAAGCTATAAAGGTTGTATTTTTCAGCCGAAGGAATTGGATCCGACGTGAGCTTCAGAGCGTCTTCGTTGCTTGCCGTAGCATGATAACTTAGACATTCCAGAGCGACTTTCTGCTTAGCCATTAACTTGCAAGCTGATTCGTACATCTGTGTGTTGTGTATACCGAGACCGCAAAAAATGGCGAATGCCTCGAAAATCGAGACATCCGAATCCGTGAATGAAGTTCCGTTGTCCTGGACAATTATTTGAATGTTTCAATTTTATCAGAATTTTATTCGGTATTGAATAATTTTGATTTTCATTAATTTTTTTACCTTGTTAATCAGCTGTGCCACTCCAATAACTATTCGTTGCCCATTTACAATTGGCATACACAGAATGCTTCTAATTGGTTCACTTCCGGTGTCAAGGACCTCTCTCTTCAACCACGTTGCTACGTCACCGATATTCAAAATTTGTCCAGTCGTTGCTACGTATCTGGCAATTTGTCCTAAGGGACTCGAAAGATTGCTCGAACTTGGTCGATATATACGAGCTTCCTGAGTTTCGTTTTCCATTTCGAATACCATCGTGAATTTGTTGCCGCTGGTTGCCTAGTTCATTATTTCGTATGATGCTAAATGCCTTTTGGATTTTATTCTTACATTTAACATCTCGCCAAGTCAATTTTTTGATAATGGCAACGTGATAAACTTTATCCAATATACTTACGTGTTGCTGGAATATATCCTCCATATCAATGTTATTACTCTAAAACATAATTTAGCTTATTCGGTACAGCGCTTTTCAATTTTTAAATTCCACTCTAATTACCTCTCTTCTAGATAACGGTTTTCGACTTTCTTGAATTGATCTTCCAGGTCGTTCAACGATTTTCTCCAGATGGCTCTGCAATATAGACAAACTTTTGAACTTGGAATTAATCGTTATTAATTGTCATTCTCTTCTGTTACATTTCGTAATTAATGCTATCAATTTTACTAAGTTTGAGAAATCGATGTACCCCTCCCTCCCATTCCCGAACTCCATCCCATCATTGCCTCTCGTCTGCAGACGTATCTTATGCTCTCAGAAGAATCAGACTAAATTGTCGATTAAGGCGAATTGATTCAATTTCAATGTTAATCAAATAGTACAGTACAATCTATCGAATTGCCGCTATAATCGACGCAAAGCGTTTGCATCGATAAAATACTTTTTAATCAAATTTAACAGATTTTAAATCCTTTTTTAATTTTTTCACAGCTCCTTACCGCTTCTCCGCAATCCAAATCTAACAGATAAACAGCGCATCTTTCACACTTGAGCAGCTCCTTTGCTTCCGTCATGATTTTCGTAACGAGGCACTCGAGATTGTTTTGTTCCTCGAAGATGCTTCTGGCTAAGTTCAAAAGTATCTGATTCCTCCTATACTCCTGAACCGAGAGTTCAAACAGCTGGGCATTTTGAATTCCAATGCCGCAGAAAGTTAAGTACCTGAGTCATGTGTAACGTTTAGACACGATAGAAAAATAATTAAAGTTACGTTCTGCATTGATGATAATTACCTTTGAAAAACTTCTACGTCTCTGTCAGTAAACTCGTTACTACCATTGGTCTTGTTAATGATCTGAGCTACTCCAATGACGTCACCCTCATAGTTACATATCGGCATGGACAAGATCAATGTGGTTTTATAACCCGTTCTCATATCAATGGCGCTGTTAAATCTCGGATCCTAGGACAGTCATAACTCTCTACAGTTATATCCATTTCCATGGTAAGATATAGTCCGTCGGTGTTAACAATAATAAATATTAATATCCACAAACCTTATAGGCGTCCTTGATATTGATGATCTGCTTACTCTGCGCAACCGATCCTGCTATTCCAACCCCGAATGGGATCCTGATCTCCTCGTTCTTCGCTCTCTGCACAGCTTCCTCCAGTTCCGTATCCTGGGTAACGTCAAAAAGTTTCGCAACCAGATATCTGTCCTCGAGGGGACCTTTCGCCAGGAAGAGGCTACCACGATCAGCATGTGTAAGTAGACCGACGTTCACCAGTATCTTATGGCAGAGGACATTGATATCCAATTCATTGGCCACGTCGCGAATCAATTCCATGAACAGGTCACCCTCGTCGAGTCTATTCAGTTCCTCTCTGCGTCCCATGAGAGACGTCGATGTCCTGGGGAGAATAGAAAACTTCGAAAATATCCTGGCAGGACCCAATCCCATTTAGCAGGGACAATAAATCAAGATATCTTCACCTGTTAGGGCTCTTGCTCCTCTTCACCGGTGAACTCGATGCTAACCATGATTGGAAAAGATCAGATGTCACGCTATTACGTTTACTTCTGCTCAATACGTTCTCTTCTTGGTGAAGGCTCGAGGTCGATGATTTTGTTACGGGACTTAAAGTTTGTAATCTCTGACGTAGATCGGGACTCGCCTTTTCCCGTAGCCATACTTCAAATGCGATTGGATTGGCTTCCAGGTATCTATATTGCGATTGGACGTATAACAATATTATCCAATTGACGATATGGTGGAATTTTCCTATTGACGTTTACTTTCTTCTGCTATAAATTTTCGAATGGGTTTCTTATCAAATGGCTATACGTACTTTCCTACTTTTTCCATTGTCAGTCCTTCCTCTTCCTCGGACTCGTGAATCGTATCTTGACACGTTACTCGTCTGCTCCTACGTAGCCTGCTGATATCGCCTTCCTTCAAGTCAGTCTTCGTGCTCGAGCTTAAGGTTAGTTTTGATTCCTCTCGCATTGTTTCCTGTATCTCTGTAGAATCAATAGCGAGATCCGAATCACCATTTTCATCCAGTGCGGAGTTCAGGGAGGACTGTACCAGAGAGCTGTCTTCCCTGTCAGGAGTCTTCGAGGACCTTGGCATCGTCGAGATCTTCATAGTCTCAAAATTCTCGAGGTTATTGTTGTGATTTACCTGAATCTCATTAAAATTATGATCAACGTTAAATCTTTATTATTCTTCATCAGTTTGATGGGTTTTCGTCTTTATTTTAATCAATTATGTTATTTTGGGGTATTCGGAGACTCCCTGTAGGCCATCGTTATTACTTTCAGCGTTTTGATTGAGCCAATTGAATTTAAGGTGCAAGAGTATGTATTATGCAAAATTATCTTATTCCTTCCTGTAATCACCTCGAGATCATCCGCTTCCGGCAATTCCTCGTCCAGTTCGTCCTCGGCCTCCATATCATCTAAAAATCTCGCGAGAGCTCATTTTATTTATTTCGATGGCAATTTGATCGTCGACTGTTGTTATGGGCGGCGGAATTGATTTATCAATGTCCTCGGGATTCTTTGTTCGTGAAGAGAAAAAGAAAAAGAAAAAACTAATCCCGACGACTTAACGCACGCACGCACGCACGCAGAGAAACGCGTACGCACGTGCCCTCACATATTGCCCGATATCCTCGCCCTCTGCAACTGACAGATGCTTCAGACCTGAAAAAAAGAATTTTTGAATCCGTTGACATTTGATTTTAAAAAATTGAACTCGAACCACATAAATCTATATATAAGTATCTGAATTGATCTTTTTCTTTCACTTAAATTCACTTTGCTATCATTATATAGTATATCCTTTTTTTGAACCAAAAAAGTTCAACGGCAAAATTTCTCCTGGGACGACCTAACCTTATTTAGGCTTCCTCAAAGAGATTTCAATGGTCTTTTCATTTCTATTTCTTGTATCTATTTTCAAAAGATCCTACCGCGGTAGACACTGTGACTCTTCGAAAGAGCAAGTTCAGTATTTTTAATATTGACAAATTATTATTATACAATTTTCAAAGTGCACGTGCAATTTTCTTTATTGGTTGAAAAAATCACTAGGGAATAAGCATTATCTTCACAAGATAATAATCAACGTATGAAAAATTGATCGATATACGATTATGTAATATTTATTTACACATTGTCATTCGTACGCCACTTCCCTATAGAAAAACAAGCACAATAATCTCTAACTATCCAATAGAATTATCCCAATGATGTAATCCCGTCGAGTAATTACATCCCTTATTTAGTACCGGTTAAGTGCCCACCCACATTTTCACCCCGTATTCCTATTCCCACGCCTCTCAAGTCTAATGGACTTTTCCAAATGAACTCACGCGACTTTCCTAGGGCTCGTGTTCCATTTTCTACTCCTCCTTACAGAGAAAGGGAGTGATTGCCTTACTTGTCGAGAAATGGGGTGAGTCAATAATCCAGGATTCAGAGATCCGATGCACGTACCTACGTCACCAACCAGGAACGAATCCTTGATTTTTATCGGTGGGTCCTTTTTGTCCGGTACCCTTATCAAACGATGCCAGTTTGGCACTCGAGGTCGCCATATCGCCTAGGAATGGTCTTTTAAAATAAGCTTCAAATCGTTGAATGGACGTGAGAAGCATAAAGATGCTCTGATAAAAAAAGTACTCAAAGCCTGCATTAAGGGTAAGTACAGATCGATGCTTAAAACGACGAAGACCTGACCTAACCCAACTTTATCCTCTCGCCTTTTTTTCCTATTTCCGAAAATTCAAATAGCCCCCACTAACGTCAAACTTACACCTATGTTTTTCAAGGCAAAGCATATGCCTCTTTTTACGCGGTAGGCACTTCAAATGCAGTCAGTCTCCCAGAGAAAATGTCATCTCGCAGTTTTTTTCCCTATTCCTACCTTATCGACAGGACGCTTTACAAAAATAGCACATACATTACAGTACCTTTCGTCTCATCTATACTTAAGAAATGTAGACATCATTTTTTGTCGATACTGTATATACACATATGTACAGTGTTATTCAGAAATACTGTACCGACTGAAATTAGCCCGTCAAATCGATTCCTACGATAGAACCATCTTCGGGCGATGCAATACTGAATAACTGTATTTATGTACGTCATAAGATCGTAATTTTGATACAGCAGGTACCAGGTGCAAGATGAGATTTTCTTTCTCAAGTATACCCCGTGACTTATTTTTCCACTGAATCTTTTTCTAATACTCTCGCAATCTCTGCCCTATGTCGATCGTTCTTCCTCAACTCCGCGATATCTGACGCAATCGATTTTGTCCCTTTTTATATGGGACGAATTGAACCTCAAATGACATACCGTATTATATATTTACACGTCTACGTATCCAATCTTCTTGAATGGTGAAAAAAAGTGTCCTCGGGGTATCTCTGCTAGTAGCTAGACTGGCTTAATATTGTCTTTCAATTTAGACATGACATTCCTGAAACACTTGCCATGTCTTCGTTCTCTCGATAGAGTGCGTATACTATCTGAGGTAGTAGCCGTCGGCAATCTACGTCACTCCCTTCCAAATATTATGGGTGTAGCCAAACTTGCCGTGGCTCGTGAATTTGTCAAAAGCTCGCGATGTTAAAAGCCAAAAAATTTAGTGCCACGAGTCGCGAATATAATTGTGGAAACTTGATGACGCGCGAAAGGGGCCGCCCGTTCGTTTTGAGGCCGTTTCAGAGAATTTATGAAGGCCTTAAGCAAATACTCGTGTCGTTCGAGCAAATATTGACTCCTCGATACTTTTATGTGTATTATTATTTTAGGCCGTGTTTGCCATATCGATCTTCGCCGCACCTAATCGAACAGCAACGATGAACGAGAGGCTGACTGTAGTGAGAAAACTATGATATTTGGTTACCCTCCAGGAAAGAAAAAAAATCTTTTTTTAGCGGCAAACAAGCTTCGAAAAATATCACGTCTCTTTGAATATTTTAACTGATACTACCTTTTATTCGGTGTACAAGCATGTCAGAGGTTCTTATAAATTTTGTATGTGTATCATAACCCTGTTACATTCACATGAGGGGGGGCAATGGGGTCTCATCCCTTTGAGAATGGAGAGATGGATGAAATAAAAAAGTAAGGTACGTCGCTCTAGGGAAATTCACGGTCAATTATAAAAGTCTAATAAATTCAAATTCAAATTTCTAACTTGACAAGAATCCTCAACTTCGTTGGAAACTTTGGTAAATTTACACGCGATCCTGTTTTATCATCTGGTCAGCGCATCCTTTATACTTGAAACGTGATTGTGAAATTCAAATCTTTTTTAATTTCATTTTCCTCAACGATCCTTGTTTGGTCTTTTCTTTATTTTCTTTTTTTTTTTTATTTGTCTTAGCAATTAACGAAGCCAATCTGCGCGTCTTGTCTTAATAATGTGTTATTCTTTCTTCTTCTCTGTTTTTTTTTACTCAGTCCACGGCCGAGCTACATGTCTACTTTGTCGGACAAACAACGGAGGTCCGATTCTTCTTCTGGAAATTTAATTACGGACATCCATTATTCTCGTGAAAGCATTTCTAGATAAGATTCTATAAGAAAGTAAGTCTGCCGTTGCCGAATTGAATTTTATTACGTATCCCATTTGTCAGGAATTTTGTCTTTCGATTTATCCCCAAGACAGAGACAGAGAATACAACAAGAAATTTTCTAATCAGCGTGAACCAGATACACATAAGTATGTCATATGGATTGAATAGTATAAACGATAATTTTGAAATTTCTACAAAAATTCCTACTATCTATTCAATGATAATATTATCAAAAATCAATATATATATATATACACACACATATACATATAGCATGAACTTGCTCTTTCTTAATATTTATATGAGTATAATATCTAGTATTGACTCTTACAAGTGGTTGTCTTATTAATCTACAACTGTACCGTTATCTCGAATTTGGCTTCATATCCGTATGACTCGTTCGTCTTCAGACATTCGATACGAATGAAGATAGCGGCATTTTATTTGAAGGAACAAGAACGTGTGTGCGTTTCCTATTTTTCTATCTTAGCCGTCACTAAAAAAAAAAGCATTTCGAAACCCCGATGCAAAAGTGTAAGAAATCGATTATGTACATCCCCTGTATGTTTCATTCATATATCAGACCCTATATATAAACATATATAATAATAACGTACAGCGTAGTACGATACCACAGTAGTAACGAGTTCGGTGGTTTGAAAAGAAAAATTCAATTTAATAAAAAATCTTCTAATCAACCCTCCTGATTGGTAGAAGCAGAGTAAGAAAAAGCGAAAGATAATTAATGAGTAGCAGAGAATATATAGCCCTGACCCACGTACTTTACGAATGAAAAAAAAAATTTTTTTAATAAAACAAAAATAAGCATCTCACCCCAAAATAATTGCTCCAGTTCGATATATCGAATAGAAATATATAATAAAGTAGCGCCAACGTGATATCCTTAAGTAATGACAACCCAGTCTCTCTAGTAACAAGGAATCTCTTATCTGCTTTTGGATACTACGGCTAATCATGAATAATAATAATAACAAGCCGATACACACCACCTGTACAATAGAAACTTGGAATCTCGATTCTAATTCACGATCGAATGTAACGAATAGATAATGATATTATCTCATTTTCCCTTCAGTAGCCGACTTCGCGTTCCATGACGTCTCGCGTGAATCTCCTAATAGTAATAACCCTAGCGTTTTATAATTTTTTGATCACCTACAGCAAGACACGCTTATTGCATCGGGGTTAGATATATTAGATATATTTAAATCAGTCCGTGTCTTCGTTTCGCCCACGTTCTTCTTCACGGGATAAAATCCAGTTTTACTCGGTCGATTTTGGCTTTGTACTGTTGCACGAGAGAACGTCGTGAAGTCCGTCCGACGGCCAAGAGAAGAACGGCTGAGGAAGGAGACCGGCCGAAAGCTCTGAGCTTACTGAAGCCAGGCATCGGTGGGGGTTGCGAAAGTTGGATAGGAGCTTTTACGTCTGTGTTAATGTGTACGTGCGCCTTGCCGGGAGTGTGTACGTCGGTCGGCTACAAGATCGATAGTAGAGTATGGTCCCGGACACAGCATCCCTGCGTCTCGTGCGAACTTTAGAGAGAATTTCCCCTAAAGCTTTCGGGGTAAGGTTCTCTTCTTCGGTGGGAGTGGTTGTCTCGGTGCGTATCCACTGTCGCGATGTGATTGTTCACCGGGTGGGATAATATAATTGGAAAATATTTTTTGGAAAATTTAATTTTATATAAATTTTTCTTTTATTATTCCGTGACAACTGTCTCGCATAGGAGATAAGACCTTTAGAAATTTCTAAATCGTATTTCAATGATTTTTCTGCTATCTTTTTCTTTTCAAAATCAACATGATTCTTTGATACACCAAAGAGACGTTCTGTGTATGCACGAATCTCTTTTACCTTCTATACAGCGAACGAGTGGAGTATGTGGGATCGTTCGATCATGCGCAACACTCACCAGCCCTTTAAGGGGTTTTCAATCTAGCGGATGGCTAGACACACTTTTATATCTGGCGTATCTATCCTGTCGTGTTTATAATTTCCCATTTTTTACTATACGTTAAAGATTTAATTTTTTATTTTCTAATGGAAGCTTGGAATCTTCCGTAATCTATTATTAACCCGATACTTTATTTTTTCGATTTTTATTATAAAATTATATTGAGGTTACTTGCGCGTATTATTCTCACTTGAAATCGTTTTTTTTTTGTATTCTCTATTAAAAACAGATATAAAAAAGTAAACATTTTAAAATAGATACCCAATATTCCGCACTGACTGATATTACATACTCGGTGTATTCATAATACAATTACGGCTGATGCATCCCGTTGAAATTTACCCTGCTTCACCGAGCAAAGTTACCTCAAGGGTTGATTGATGTTTTCTCAAAATAATTAGGGTGTTCCCAGAGCTCCGTCGGTACAATCACGACTCTAGAAAATTAACAGTATCGCTTATTAGCGTACTTCAAAACAAATCATGATTAACCACCCATCACTATCGTTCATTATGATACAGTTTATTCACCGTGCTTGATAGATGAGAATTAAGCAGAAATTCTATAAACCAAATTAAGTCGCGTTAATAAATAAGATTTTCGAAAGGCAATTATATCTACATGTCTTTTCATAATTATTTTTTAACGAACTTTAATCTCTAAACGAGACTTCGTGCTCTACTGTGAATATACTAATTACTATGACCGTACAATTAGACACAGTAGGAGCTACGCGAATCCGAATGAGCATCCTCATTAAAGAGTTCAGATAGTCAGGGTAACCTATATATAGATATAATGCCATAGACTTGCCCGCTATATAAGATGGGAAATTTTACGTGCGAAAGGAAAGATTTTTTAAAGATATATGATATTGAGATAAAACGTATGTAGTATGTGGGAACCTATTGAGAACTTGGTATACAAGAAACTCGCATGAAGCAGTGACGTCAATGATTACGTCATTAACGTAATGTCGACGCTAACGATGACCGAGTTGTTCGCTAAATCGGTCCTACGAAGCAAAACCAACCCTCCGAAGGGCTGGCGCCGCCTTCCCTTCCGAAACCCTTGCACCCCCTTATTATACACTTAGACGAGCCCGTCACAGCATCCGACACCCTCGAAGATATCTTCCTTCGACGTATTCTAAACGAGACTAAAGATACGTCGAGGAACTTTGTCGATACAAGGATAATGGAACGCTCTGTTACGTAACGACGTCGAACTTAACGTGAAGATCGTTTTAGCTCTGTGACGTGACAATCAACTATAGATATTCCAGAATTAGGATTATCGATTAAAATATCGTATCGATTATTTTGAAATTTGATACTTACCTATTACATTTTTCATTTGGAATGAATACCGTTGCTTTTTGGTACGATCATTGATTATTTGATGATTTTTATTATTCCAAGCGTTCGCATTAGAATTTATAATATGTATATGACTATGATAAAAGATTTTTTTGAGATACATTTTTTTTTTGGGAATATAGTGATACTTATTCAATATGAGGATTTTGAATTTTTAGAGTCCATCGTCCGAGTCGTAGAAACGTTCGTAGTTTGCAGATGGTGGTTGAAACGAACTGTAGTGTTTCTTGTCATCCTCGGCTAATGGCTTCTTCTTCTCTAGTGCCAAGTAAATTAAAAAGGGACAGTATGCTATACTTGAAAATCCAACGATTCTCATGACCCATGGAAATCCAATGGCAGGGACCAGCTCACTGCCCATGATGGGTCCTGAAAAACGATGGAATTGTAAAATTGATAATTTTAATCATTGACAGAAATACTAGAGATATTTTCAATTGCATTATATTCATTATCGCACGGATAGTATTTATCAGACAATATAAAATAGCTCGAGGTAACTTTTACAAAGGTAACTTTCATTTCTTTTTTTGTCACTCAGCAAAGTTCTCGCTTTGAAATAACCCGCACTCGAAAAACAATTGGCTCCGACTGAATTACATGAAAGTTTAAGCTTAGAAAACGTGTGTCATTTTACCCAAAGAGTAGGCCAAGCTGACAGCCACCTGTTGAATGGAATAAACGGGACCATAGTTGACGTTTTGATCGACTAAACTTGCCAGCAATGGTACCAGAGCAGCATCAGCCACTCCTATACCCAAACCCATGCCTAGATGCGGAATGACCAGCTGTGACATTGTTGTAGCAGACGGTATCAAAATGGCACTAAATCCAACGAGGATCATAGCCAGGACAGCAGTCTTGCAACGTCCATAGCGATAGGCAATAACGCCAAAGAAATTAGTACCCACGAGATATCCAAGGCTGTCCGGAATAAAGGCAGTACCCAGTTGCCATTTCTGAAAAGGGATTGTTATAATTTAATTTTTTTTTTAATAATAAAATAAATTAGTTATATTGGTCTTATATCGTACTTTTGGCCTTATGTGAGTCCTTAGCCAGATTGGTAAACATGGTTCCAAAATGGCCATTGGGGAGGTCGAGCACCATATTGCTCCGGATATTATGAGGATATTTGTGTTAGATAGTAAATGGGTCCAGCCGGTGTCGTCCTCCATTTGCTGAAAGTAAATATCCTGTAAATTATAGGATATTTTTCCAGGTGGCGAATTTCCAAGTAACGACACATTGTTTGCTTACTTCGATTTTCGGATGAAAATCCAGACTCAATAGTTGTAAACCTAAGGGAGAAAATTACGTCATTAATAAAGTCCCTAAATTCTGAACTGCCATTGGCTATCCACAGGGCCATTTGGGAATATTGAACCATCCGAAGGTAGCTGTATATTATGGGAATCAAATGGATGAGCTAACTTCAGATTACGCAATATTCCTGAATAATCCTGGACATAACTAGGCCAATAACGGCTCAGTAATGGACCGCAATTATGTGTTTCCCGAGATGACAGACATGCCGCGTTTGTTCTGCCGATCGATTTTCGTCGAATCCTTACAGATCAATACTAAGATGAAACAGGATACCCATAGGAAGGGTGCCATCTTTCCTTCCAAATCGTAAAGGACTGAACCCATGGGATATCCTAGAAGGACACCTAGGGCTATACTTCCTAGAACGAAACCCATGACCTTTGACCTTTTGTCTTCTTCAGGGTATTGAGAAGCTACTAAGGACATGCCGGATACGCCTATGCATGCTGAAGAGACACCTTGGACACTTCTTGCTAGGAAAAGGACCTCGTACGTCTGTCCAAAGGCAAAGACTGCAAATGATAAATCAATATTTGAGTTAATTAAGGATTAGGACCACGTAGAATCGCAATTAACTGATAGTGCAAATGAGTTATCGATTTCTCGTCGATAAAACAAAAATAATGCGGAAATTTTATTGTATGTGATTTTACGATTTTTTTTCTTTCTTTTTTTAGGTATTTGTATTTTTGAGTACTATCCTTTACTTTAATTTTTTGTCCTGTTCTTGGTACTTACGCAATGCCGCTAACATGAGGCTGAGTGTACCGAGAAGTAAGGGTTTGGCATAACCCAAAGTACTCGTAAGAGTTCCTACAGCTGGATTCAAAAGTAGTTGAATAAATGCTTTTGAACTTAGTAGTAATCCCACTCGGCCACTTTCATCGGCTTCGCCATCTATTGTTGAATTTCCTTCCAAAGTGGACAGATAATCCGGTATAATGGGTACTGAAATAATATAACTTTGATATATTCCGTAAAAATTCTTTTTTAAACAATTTCAATCATAATAAATATTTTTTTAATTTTTTTTTCGTAAATTAAACTTTTTTAAGTTCTTTGTCTTTGAAATTCAATTAAATCATTTTTTACTCACCAACCACCGTAAGAAGAATGTTATCCAAAAGGAGACTGAGATAAACCACAGTCACGAGAACCGCGCGGGAATTTCTCAGATTTTCAAAACTCATTATTCCAGTGATCATATATTACCACAGATGACCTATGACCTCGAGATAACTTCAAACTAGTTATATTTTAACTACGACCTCAATATTATCGCCGGATTGGCTTCATTATGTTTTTAGCAGCGAATTTCGCGCCGTTTAAATATGTTCTCCAAAATGGCGGCGGTATGAAGTTTCTCAATAACAGCTAAATATAAAGCGTATACAATCAAAGTTTATATGAGAAAAATGCATTTTCTAGGGATTTCACATGATGACTGACAAGTCTCACGATCATGGCGTTCCTTTTATAGGTTTTGAGATACGTGCTTGCGCAGAAGCTTGGGGTCCGCGAGGAGAACGCGTATACGTGCAGCTTTGTTGTAGCTCTGTTTTACGAATCGCTGCACTTTTCGATTTCTTTCGATTATACCGGCTTATCTTAGGCGAACAGACTCCTGCGACTTTATAGCTGTTTATGGTGACCTCATCGACCGGAATAATCGGGCCGCAGGATTTTTTAAATTCAAAATTTTCAGGCTCGAGTGTACCCGTCCGACAGTGCGCATAGGGACATTGGTTGAGCTAACATATTTGTTTTTATAAAAAAAAAACATAAGATTTTCTGACCCAGCAGATCTGTGTAATAATTTATTGTTAACGTTAAAGAAATAATTTTTTAAATGTTCAATATTAATAATATACGATTTTTAAGAGTCTTCTCTTTCTTCTTCTGTCAAGCAGATATTGCACGTGACGTAGTAAATTTACATATAATAATTGTTTGAATTTACCTTTTATTTAATTTTAAAAGTCTGTCCTAGCTATATGTATGTATGTTCGCAACGAGAATGCTAGCTAGTAACATTAGAACATGGGAAACACGAATACTCTGATTCAATATGAGATATCGGACTTTGAGAGGTAATGGCTATCAAGTTTCCCGGACATTTCCATCGGGAACTCCCATCAGCCTTCTGAAACACACACCTGCGCTCTGATTGCTAAATTACGATATACGCTTAATACAATTCGAGTGACTCTGAAACTGTGAAAATCCACCACTTACGAATCTTTCCCAACCACACTGTAGTGTCACTACTATTTTTTTTTTGATCCGTTCGCTTCTGATAGATACGAATGGAGACTACGGTCATGCGAAAAATACACTTGACACCTTTTTGCCAAAAGATACATAATACTGACAGGCGGAAATAATAGAAACAAAGTATTCCTGTGTTATTATAAACGCCCATCAGAGTTATCCCAAATGTAATTTAGCTTTTTAATTCTATTCGACTAAAAGAATTTTATTCATGGCGTCAATGATCCTCGTATGAAATTTTTTCTTATATCTGGGTAAATGTACAAAAATAATAATAATATTTCCAATATTTTATTTCATAGTGACAAAATGAATACCCACATTGTAGTACGAAGAAAGGACGAAAAAAAGAGAGAGAATCCTCGTTAAAATCTTGTTATTCTCGTGACTTCATCATCCTCATCCTCCTCTCTAATGGTAGCTTCACTTTGCCCTAATTTAGGACTGGAACATCTCGATGGATAATTCTCATTAGGTCCTCTACGACCTGGAGACAAATGTCCTTCCACGTAAACATCAGTCTCTATACATTCCTTTTCCTCCATGACTATTTTCGATCTTCTAGGATATCTAGATTGCACGTATCCCACGTCGAGACTGTTCCTTCCGATAGGACTTCGTCGTCCCTATGCCCAACGAAACGACCTAATTAATCGCATTTAATCTGATCTCATAAGCATCAGACCGAGTCATAAAAGTATACAAGAACAAAGTAACACTGATAGAAATAAAATATTTTTTTATCACTGAAAACACCTGATAGATTCGTATTGTCAGGATGGACAAAATTATATAATCCATAGAGAAAATATATAAAAGTCAAATTCGAACGATACCGAGGGAGTGAACTCACCTCAGGATTTTCGATGCAGACGCGCGGTACCACGTAGGAATTTTCAACCTCTCGCATCTCCGAATTGAAACCATAGTTATTGTGTCCTGGTGTTCGTCGAGTGTCAGGACTTCTGCATCGAGTCAGATATCGGGGATTTGGACTGGAGTTGCCATAATAATTCGGATATCTCATGGGATTGAGGTTACCCACGCTCATCATACCTTCCGTCGGATGCACGTAGTCGTAGAAGGGTAGCCGAGTCTTGAAAAGTGTTAAAAAAGGTTGGACTTCCTTATAGAACACGAAAGGACCTAAATATAGATGTTTATTGGAAAATAATTATTTTAGGGTTAAGATTGCGCAAATTTTACTTATAATTTATTAGGCTTGCAATAAGGAAATAAATACTGTATATGGAGGCTGTACTGTCGGGTACTGTACCTCGAGGATGGTCTCTTCTCAAGGTTGAAAAACATTGGAGGTCGTCTACCTTAGGAGGTATATGGACGGGATCAACCGGGACTAGACAATCTAATCTCGAGCTACGAGTTTAGAATTGGAAGGGACCGAGCTAAATCCACAATAAATTAGCTCTTTCGATTTCCTCAACTTTCCTTAGTAAAGCTTTGTCGAGATATAAGAAAGGACTTTTTATATACAGGAGAATAGAAATATTTAGACGCATTGTATACGTGAGACAATAGATTGGACTGTATGAAGATAAGAGTGTGATCTAATTGAATCAAATGATTTATCAGTTTTAAAAAAATGCCAGGGACCCAGGAGCGGGCCTTTGATTCCACATATCAGGATTAGGACTCTGCATCATCCTGACCTGTCTTGCTACGGTGTTCATCCTGGGATCTGGACCCAAATCAGCCGGTTCGAATCTCTGGGCAAAATCTTTGTCTCTACTAAGATGTATCACCATGTAATAAGTTCTTGGTATGAGTATTCCAATGATGATGAGATAAGCCGTGGCGATGATACCAAAAGTCACTACTGTGTCTCTGGTTTCAGGTTCCATCAGAACGAAGCATGTCAGCCAAACAGCCCAAATAATCAGAAGGCCAATGACTGTACCAAAGAAGCACTTTCCCTCCCGGTAATTTCGTCGTATCTGGGTAATGAAGCAGCATACGACGAAGAGTATCGCCAGAAGAAATATATCGTATCCTGAAAGGGTAACGAATGATAATTTAAATAAAAAATATTAAACAATATATCATACCTAGCAAAGCCACGAAAATCAAACTTCTCACGATAACAGCGGAATCTTCTTTATTCAAGATAAAAAACATGCTCGATATCGCAACCTGAACACCGAACACGAAGAAGACCATGAGGCTCTGAAGATATCCGTTAATGTGTTTTGTCAATAGACCCCCTGTAGAAAATGCAAGGAACAAAGCCCTGGACAACATCGTCGAGAATGCCAGACCGATCGACAGCGTAGAGACGAAAATCTTCCTGGCATTCAGCTGTTCCGATCCCATCGCTTCGTCTTCCATACAAAATGGGAAAACTGCTTGAAGCATGAAGATGGTGGCTAGGATGAGGACGATGGTCAGGGTGGGATTCCCATCGAGTACCTCATCCACGAAGAATCGGTATATTATGAAGATTATTATGACCACGCAGGAAAATGTGCCGCAAACAACAATCGTCATGCAGATTGGTATCCATCCGGCTGCTTTGAGGAAACCATGTTTTCCAATATTTTTCATCGGACTCCTGGCGTCCGCGCGTCTTTGAAAGTTTGCACATTTGCGACAATTCTTCAGGTATTTTCCTAGACAGAGTTTTGATATCTTCGTATCACCGTTTTCTGCTTTTATTCTGTACTTGCTCGCGTCGATCTTATAACTCGTGACCTCGATCGATTTTCCGCTGACAAGGTACCGAACTATTACGTATCTTATGGAATGTGATTTTGGTAGAATGTGAAGAGCTTCGTAGACTTCTGCGTTACTTATTTCTTTGCGTAGCGAACTATTGAAATGGGGTAGCGTACAGGCTCCACCATCTGGACAGGTTCGCTTTTGAATATCCTGCAGAACCTGGGCCAGCTCTATTATGGACTTTCCTATGCTTAGTATATAGGGAGAATGAATTATCGTGGGAGCCATTCTTTGGAGGTAATTATCATCGAACGAATCTTGTAGCGGATCGAACGATAATGATTCAGATTTAATCACGTAGGATCCTACTGGCGCTATATCTGAAAGTAATTATTGATAAAATTTTTTATTTAGATTTTAACATGGCTTTGGTTTGGTACGTTAAAATTGCTTACCGTCTATATTGGAATCATCGAGGGACAAAATGATCCAGGTCGCTTCGGGTATTTCGATTTCGAAATTATTTATCCAGAAGTTAATCTCGTCCTTTGTTCCTATTAGGACAATAGTGTTTTCGGTTTGGTTGTCTGTTTCTGTAATTTCTCGATAACTCTTCACGCAGATCCCAGCATCTTTACTCGCTTCGAGAAAATATCCCAGAATATATTGCGATGACGTTACGAATAAGTCAATTACTTCGAATCTCGTGCTTAGAAAGTTCACCATGACATTTAACAATGGTTTTGTCAAATTTTCATCCTTGTAACTAGCGATAGGTAGGACACTGTATTTTTGCAGTGGTTCGATGACTCCGTGATATTTTTCTCCCACGAGAATTCCCATCTCGTAGTGGGAGACACATTCTAGGTCAACGGCTGTCAAAAGTGCCTGCTTATAAACCACCATCTTGTCGTGGCAGGTGTCGAAGATTTTTACTCCTGTGAAAAATCAATTTTCCTTTATCAGAAATTGGAATATCATTTTTATAATTCTAATATTTTCTAATATTTTCATATTGTCATTACTGTCATACATTTTCAATGTTAATGTTTTGCAATTCCTATACTCCAAATTCTATACTAGAGTTGACTTAACTCTCGAGTAGCTACTTTCCCCTGATATCTAACTCTTTCTTAGAGTATCCTTTACGCGCAGTTTATCCTCATGAAATTCTAGGACAAGTGACAGACTTGAATCTCTATAACACGAGTTTTACAAGCGCCCTTGTAACAAGGGTTTGACGTACCAAGCAAAATTCCAGGAACGTAGTCGTACTTGTTTAACGTTTGCACAACATACAGTGCCGTAGCAACTTCCTGGTATGCCTTAGGCGAAGAAACATTGCAGTGAGGCCCATAATTCACGTCGACGAATACTAAAAAAAAAAATGTATATCAATAACCAAATACAAAATTCCCAAATCACAATTAACGACCTCCCAACAAAATTGCAAAAAAAAATGTTAAATGAGTTTCTCAAAATATGTAATTTTTGTTATACTAACAATTTTTTCAAAACTATGTAATTAATTGATTTGTGCTAATTCACCCGATATTACAGCATCACCCGCCGTTTCCAGTAGCGTACGATTTCCGGAACACATGACTTCCTCGATAGTCACGACTTGTCGTAGTAGGTGCAGGATAAGAATGATCTTCCGGAACATTTTAACACTTTGACAAATGATAACCGAGGAGAGCCAAAGTTATAAATCACGAACCATAAGAAATAATGGTTAAACAAAATGGATCGAGTGAAACTGTCTCGAAGTAAACGTAGTTTGTTTCTCCCTTTCTTCTGTTTAGTCGATATCCGCTTTAGAGTAATTTCCAACCCTCTTGACGTTTCACGCCAGCGCCTCTTCACTCAAAACTTTGCCCAAATATAGCATAAGCACCAGATCACATACGTGGGAAATACAGCTGACATTTTTCAAAAGTTTAAATCCAAAGTCATCGAATGGATGACAATCACCATTATGTTCGGCTTCTTTATTTCTTACGAACTTCAAACTTCGTACTGTTCAAAACGAAAAATTTTTCCGCCACATAAGTCGATGCTGTATACTTTTACCGTTGAATCAATTGAATTATAATACAACATATATATCAGAACGACATTGACTTATACCAATCATTAATAACGTATTAAATGACACGTGCATTTTTATAAACAGAAAAACGACTGATTCGATACGAGTATAAATTATTTCACGTTACCAATTTTACACTTTCAAAATACATTCGCCTTTCACTTTCATTTATGTCATTAACCCGCTAAATTCAAATAATTTTATAGCAATTTTTTTGTATTATTTCCTTTTCAAGCCCACAACGCGATACGTCAGATCGGTCTGACGGTATCGAAAGACTAAATTTAATACAGGAACTTGCGTAGTGACTAACAGATGTTCCTTCATGACTATACCAAGGCAGGTGTTACACTGCATAGGGGTTGTTACTACGGAAGCCATATTCCTGCTGGCCTAGCATCTTTAAACGAATTAAGCGTTTAGCCATTGGAATTGTGCAGCCATTTAAGGAGACACAATGCCTAATCGACAGTTCAGGTCGCCCGATTGAAAACGTTCAAGGTTGTTTGGGAAGTGAAAAAAATGAAAATCGGTAACAAAATTATTAATAGTTGGAAGTTATTATTATTATTATTATTATTTAATTAGAACAAACGTTCTCGCATAGATTTAATTCTGCTACCGATTGCGTAAGATTACCCTAATGCTATAGGTGTCTATCTCAGGGACAACATGCAAACAGCTGACTGTATCCCATTCTAATGCTTTGCTACGAGACATATCTATTTAATAAATATATAGAATAACGTTATTCTTATGATTTCTATACTTATGCTTGTATCGGGGTTTAGTGAAATAGGGTAAAATAAGAGGAATGATTAATTATTGAAATTATTGTTTATTCGTTGATATAGAATTTCTCAAAATAAATCTATGGTCGTTCCATTACACAACTGTGCACAGTGGCGTATGTTTCTGTATATAATAATTTGCAAGTTGCTGCATTGTTGTCGAATGTCATCTCGCCCACTTTGAATTCCGGATTTACCGCCACCTGTGAAAGTATCGATTAACTATTACGCTATTTTTAATTAGATATATTTTCTAGAGTACCAGCACAGTAATTAAAAAGTTATAAGAAAATGCACGATATATGGAAATGAATGATGAAAAATTATTAATTAAATAAAAGTAAATAAACAAAATTGCTAAAAATTATGCTAATTTAATATGTAGATTTTTAGTATAAATTGAAAGAAAATTTTTACACGACTAGTATATCCATATGACGTCTGAATATATAAAAATCTAAAAATATCAAAGAAACGTCAATATTAAGAGAAGAGTCGTAAATTAGTTTTATATTTGAAAAAAAAAAATAGGCAGACTCGAATTTTCATATAAAAATGTACAATTCACGCAATTAAGATGATACGAACTATAGTATATGAGTATTTTTGTTTCTTTTATTATATTTTTCTTCTTCTCTTTTTCTTTTACACTCTTCTCCTCTTCTTTCGTCGAATTAAAATAATAACGCCTACGTGTCTCCGAATGAATTTCACTCGCTGATCTGGAATGACATTTTGGTTGGTGACACAAGTTAAACGTATCCTTATACTTCCTTTCCAATGAACGTCATTAACTTACGTCGTATACGATTAACGTTTAAGACGTTCTAAAGGCTTCCTTAAGTTTCGTAGTAAATCGACCGACTACAGCCTCAAGCTTATCACGTTAACTTTATACAGCAATTATTTACGAATATTAAAAAAAAGTACTTTAATCCCTGAATTTTCAATCCTCGTAACGATCTTCTAATATATTTTCAAATGTGACTGCAACGAAACATATTCACGATCCCCACTGTTCACATGTACTTTATTTTAAATCTTATTTTGCTTAACCTTAACCCGCATTATATCAGTGACACAGACGAGCATTGTACGAACTAAGTACCTCGTAATCACAAAATTCGATTAGAATGATATAAATTATAATACTTTCTTTTTCGCTATATTCATTGACAGCAAATCTCATAATTTCTATAGATATAAAAAATATATATTTCAAGACAATTTACAATTTCATAAAACTAACCGCGAAGTTACCCGCGCAAAGTTATCACGATCCATCAAGAAGATAATCATTCGGAGGAAGTTTTGAAATACATTTTTGCGGTTAGAACGAGGACAGGAAATTTGTTAGAAGAATTTTACGTAACACAACAAACTGGACTGGGGTCTAGTCTATGTCCTAGAAATAGGATCATAGATCTTCTCCGTAGAACCCTTGACAAAATTGAGTGTCCTTATACACGACTAGCTTAATTTCAAAAGGGATGGACCATAGGAGCCTATACCGTGTAATATGAAAATCATATAGTTTTCGAAGGGGTTAATTTTCATTACAAAAAGGAGTAAATTTACTACGTCCTTTCAAGGCTTAATGATCCCCAAAAGGATCTTTTGGAGTATGCATGATTGATCATCAAGTGCGAATTATAAATGATAGACAAGTCGATGCTGATTATTGGTCCATCGACGTGTATTCAGTCGGAACAAGTTCAGGGCCTGATACATGATAACGGTCGATAACAATGATTAATGCAATATAGGACAGTTTGGAAATTCGAATGAGTTTAATAAAAAATTAGTAAAATTTTATCAAAATCGAAAAACGAGTCTCTTACCTTAAACGTATATTGTCCTGGTTCCAGTTCCGAAATATCCACCCATTGGCAGTCAATGTTATGTTTATAAATGTCGCTACAGTTGACCGATATTCCTTGATCTCCATAATTGGCGCATTTATACCTGATCGAAGATCATCGTGTACTACTAATAATTCAAATTAAAAAAAAAAAAGATATGAACTGACATACCTAGGTTCGATTCCCGGCATGCACTGGTTATCTTCCAGACAGAACGATGCCTTGTGACCCTCAGCCACTTTAGTCCCGTTGGAATCAATAATGTCAAAAGTGGCGAATACCTCCATTGAATGATAATGCCTAAAATCATGATTCCATCGTCAGAGCAGTAATGCTCCTACCTTGTGGCAGATAATAAAAAAAATTCTCATAACATACATATGGCACATATGCCATTCCCAGAGGTGCTTCGGTACAGCCGGTCTGAAATCAGCTGTACCAGCGTTTAGAATTCTTGCAGTGAACCTTAGCAGTCTCCTGGTCTCTAGGTGCCAGTTTTCGGATTCCCGTTGGATCCTATAAGCCTGGGACGCCACGCAATTCTCTTCCATCGCGCACTGGAGCCAATAGAGTTGCCTGTCCTCCAGATGGGCAGTTCTCATGAGTTCGATGTGATCGAACACGAGATCAGCCATGTCGCGTAAGCAAACGACACTAGCCACATTTTCAGCCATGCCTATATGTATATATGTACAAATAATAATCGATAATACGTAATCGATCGATACGTGACTTATTGATAGATAAAATATATTAGATCGGTCATCAAAGTTCATGGCCATGAACTGTGCAATACCATATAGATAAACTTGACAGACGTATTTATTTCCGATGTACTTGAAACGGCATAACCTATTGACACTTAAATAATGGAATTTACAAAATTTCATACCTGGACATTGTATTGTCTTTTCGTGAAGACAATGTGCCAAGCTTGACTCATCTCCGTGGCACTGAATTCCACTGACAGCCATAGGCATTTTTTGACCACCAAAGAAATTCGTTTGTATAGCATCTGATGCATAGCCTAAGCCAAGTTGACGACAAACTACACCTGCTTCGAACAGGGACCATCCATCGCCACAGACTACTCCCCAATCTGAAGATCGATTATTGATTGTATAATTTATTGAATGATTCGATTTTTTTTTTATTATTGGATATATATATATTTTTTTTTTAATTTACTTACCACCATTTCCTAATTTCACCTCGACTCTTCCTTCCGTAGGTATACGACCTCCCGCCAGACGTATTGCAATTCCTTGTTGGTGAACATCTTTGATCTTGATTTTTGGTTCCTTCTTTTTAACTGGTGGAGCTATAGTCGGTTCTTGCTCGTGTTTGCATATTACACCTGCTGCTTCGCTACTTTCACAATCCGATGTACCCCAACCGTCGAATCTGCATTTTGCTAATTCAGCCTCGGTACCGTCGCAATAAATATTGTCCATCCAGAAGCGTCCTAAGAGCTCGGGTATGTTAGGAATGACCTTTTTTGAAAATTTTATTCGTATTATAAAAATCTTACTTCTTGCCTGGCCGAAGTGTCCATTTGTCGTAGGTTTTACGGCACCTTCGAATCCCAATTGTCTGCACACTACATTAGCTTCTAAATAATCCCATTCATCGTCGCAAATGCTACCCCATTTACCATTATGGAGAATCTCGACGTTTCCTGTCAGAGGAAAATGCATTTTCGTTTCATTCGAATGATACTCTAATTTAATTTCCACTGGGGGGGAAATGATTTATTGTTTTATTGGTATATTGGCAATTTAAGGGAAATATGCACATGAAAATTTATGAATTGTCTATTGAATAATTTTTGTATTACATTGAAAAAGTATTTTTTTCATAGTGATCATAGTGAGATGTCACATATGTGAATTCGTATCGTGTATTCGATCGATTATTCTTATCATTTATTTTTACACAACAATACATACGAATTATTGACTTTTTGTAGATTTTTGAAAAGTTAAAAAATCGAACCCGCGTTCAACGATTTTTTTTTGGAAATCTATCTCAATGAATGCGAAGAACGCAAATCGTATCCAAGTGACAGATATACTCGTTGACACAAATCTTCCGCAAGTTTGACCCCTTTTTAATCGACGTGACACAATGTCCATAAGTTATGGCTGATAAAAACGGCCATTCATGCCGCTCCATTTCTTCCTGAGATTTATAGGTCTGTTGGAAAGTCAGTTGTACAGTCTTTGTGAAAATTCTAAAATTTTTCAAAATCCCAATCTCGGTTAATTACAGTTGATCGTTATTATGCAAATTTAATCGTATCGCTTAAGACGTTTAATGACTCGAGATATGAAGATTCGAATTAACGACATCCAAGATTAAAGAAAATTAATAAGAATAGAACAAAATTATTTTTTTTTCTCAATTTTTATACTACCTTCGTAATTTCTATTTCCTCCTATAAGTTTCAATGCGCCGTCCTCTTTCTTCAATTTTCGCACATCCTTCTTAAGTTTCTTTACCATTTGCGCTTTTTTCGCGCGATTTCGCCAAACCGTTTCATTATTACCATCGATAAGTACTATCAGACCCAAAATTATCACCAAGCAGAGAAGCACTGTCCCACGTAATTTGCACATACTCTCCACTACGAGTTTATCTGAAATTCGCAAACTAAGCAGTGCAAAATTCGATTAACCCTATAATAGTCAAACAAGCCCGTAAATTCAGTTTCTATCAAAGCATCGACGTAACACAATTTCCACTATTTTCTTTATTGCAAATGTCAATCGCTACCTGAACCCCGATTTGATGAATTTTAATAAACGTACAGTAGATTGAATTACAATAAAAAATTTTTCAATTTTCAAAATTAACCTTCGAATTTAATTAACGATATATTAATAATAATTACAAGTATTTTCTTTAATCGATCACTATGCTTTCACAATAAAATATCGTTTCAATCGATCTCAAATTATCAACGTGATCTTGCCGCGGCACTATTAGCCGCGATTTTCAAACGAGCTCTCGCCGATTCGCTCGTTCTCGCCCTATGTACTGCAGACAACTGATTACGTGCTCTCCATCTCACGCAGTGTAATATCTTTCCTCTGGAGTTACGCATAGCAATCCCATGTCGTATATAACGTATGATCCAACGCGATGACTTCACGCACGAGTAACACATGGCGTCGTGACGTTCGACGAGCCTTCTGGATCATTTTTTTCAACCATTTTGCATATCTTTTTTATTCGTCTAATTTAGCCAATTTTTTTATTCCCACCATTTCTCCCTTTGTATTTCTAGTCTTTCTCTATTTCTCTCACGCTAATCGACTAACTTTGCGCAGCATGTCGATAGTCACGTAGACACGTATGTAGATCGCGTACGAATTTTCATTTAGACTCTTAAAGAATCGAAATTCGCATTAATTTGAATCCCTGTAAATATTTCTAGTCCGAACAAAAGAAATAATATAAATCTTAATAAAAATATATAATTGAAATTAACAAAAATATATAACAAGATTTTACACTATTTCTCGCAAAGAATATATTACCATAAGAATAATTGAGTTTACGTTCATTTTCAATGATTTTTATATTATACGAAGATAATGTATTTATTCATTTTTTATTGTATTTCTTCTTTATTTCTCAAGATAGAAATCCTCATTAAAATTTTCATGCTGGAAATTGATCAGAAGTCAAGATTATCCGAACGTTATTATGCTTTTTACATTTTGAGGTTAATATCTGACCCTTTCGCTTCTTGCTTCTTATTCACAGACACGCTTATGTTTTATTGTCAAGCACGATAGCTGCCGGGAAAGAAGAGAAGATTCTCACGTTGAAAGGATTATTTTTGTCTAAAAAAAATAATACAGAAAAAAAATTTAAGGAGAGTAGCAAACAAGTTGCCAGCACAAGAAGATCTCAGATCTTCGTGCGAAAGATACTCGAAATTTTGTTTCAAGATTTTGAATTGGATTAATTGTTCGGTACAAAACATAAAAAGCCACGTTAATTAATGGTTACGTATATTACCATGTAAAATACGTCACTTTCGTTTTTAGAATTTCAAATTAACCTCTGTATACCGCTGATAATTAAACTTCAATAAAAACAACCGTTACAGTGCTTTTTAACCATAAACGGAAATGGAGCAATCTTACCTCATCTTTAATTTCCTTAAGTTAATATCACAAGAAGATCACGTTTCGTGCAATGTTGTAAAAACTTTCATCCCTTTAGCTTCCGTATCAGGTGTACCTTACTTACCAGTGTCTTTTCTCAAATTAAAATGAAATATACAAAATTTACATAACAGTTCATGCTTATCAATGATAAAAATTACCTCAAACTTATAACTAATTAACCCAGTGTAATTAAACTAGGACGTGCTACGATGCACAAGCATTTATTTAAAATCATCAAGAGTATATTAATCCATTAACGCCCATGCAAAAAATAATGCAGTTTGGAAATGCCAGAAATGTATACTGAAGACTTTTTGTTGAAATATGATAAAATATGTGAAAATTGTTGTGCTCGATAACAGTATGGGGGGAGGTAAGGGAGAAATTAAAAAATAAAAATTTTTTAAACCGACCACTCGGTCGCTCAGTTTTTCCTTGGGCGTTAATGGGTTAAGCGGCCGTTGAAATTTGATCAAGAGAAGGAAAATAAGGATCTCCGACGGATATAGAAAGTGCGAAACAGCATCGATCCTCCTGTGGTCAGTGTGTGGTCATTATTCGATACTTTCGACGTACCG
Source organism: Calameuta idolon (assembly GCA_030142285.1). Classification (NCBI taxonomy): domain Eukaryota; kingdom Metazoa; phylum Arthropoda; class Insecta; order Hymenoptera; family Cephidae; genus Calameuta; species Calameuta idolon. Next base: position 1,741,509 of record JARQSV010000335.1, on the reverse strand, counting down.
TTCGATGTTGCACAACTGATCGTACAGCCCTGGACTCTCGAGCGTTGCGATTGATTAGTGTCGCGATATCGCTGTTGAATTAATCATCGACCGATCGCCGATTGCTTGTCTTCCAAAGCGGGTATCGAGTGTGAGGCAAACGATTGAAAGATCGACTGTATAAATAACAACTGTATAGATATTGATATCAATCGTCATTACATTACTACTAGAAACTGTATTAAGAAATTCAAGATTATTATGGTCTGTAATATCATTTCTACATAAAATATATTTGCATAATGATTAAATAAGACAGACGGAAATAGCTTAAAAAAAAATATGTTCCTATAAACAAAATAATTAATAAAAAAATTTATCACGAGATATACGAGGCTGATAAAGTATGCAATTTGAAGAACATTATGAGAGGGTACAAGAAGTTCTTAATTAATTGTTTATTTAATTGTCATTTTATTAATGTAATTAATGTATATTACGTACTACAAAGAATCTGTTGAAAGACAAAAGTGGATACGAGTGTCGATCGGGCATTGGCCTTAATTATTTTTTATTCCTCTTCTTGGTGATTCTTTGTCATTATCTTCGTATGGTGACGTTTGATCGTGACCCTCGCGGCGTTGAGAATGTGTGTAAAAAATATATAATTAATCTAACAGCTCAGTGTAAGACGCTTTGGTCGATGCGTAACCGTATTAGACTGTTGGTGTACATGGCGAAGTAATTATCCTGGCTATTAGTGAAAACGGCCCACGGTGCATTCTCGGCATGCTTTGGGCATGAGACTGCGGCGTGGGCCCAATGGGACCATAAGACTCCATAGGGGTCCCAAAGGCCTTAAGAGAGGTGAAGGGAGAGAGGGGGATCGTAACTGTAGTGCCATAACCGATTATCGGTCCCAACTAATACGTCATCGAAAGTTAGAAAGGCTTCTCGATGACGAATGGTTATAGTATAGTTTCCTTCGAAGTCCTTCCATTTTGTTAATGCCTCTACAATTTTTGAAATGTCTGATTGAGTGTATTTATACGAAATTAGTTGCCAGATTGGGCAAGCAGCTATTAAGAAAGTATTGAAATGTGAATTAATGATTACCTTTTTTTTCGAAATGAAAAGAAGCTGTTGCTACGATTCAAAATCAACTCGTTACGATTTATAGATTTATCCTTGGATCTGTGACTTCGAAAGCCGCAGGACGTCGAACCACTGTAGCAGATGACGATGCAAAAGTGTCAGCTTCTACGATTGTCGTAATTTTAACGACGAAATCATTGCCAATTTCCTGGACTTATAATAGACTTTATTGTACACTAAGCTGTTCCTGACGATTACCAGCTACAACAAGAAATATATATGCTCGCATAGTCCACGAGAACAAGAAGCTACAGCGCAGAACCGCCCCTCGAATATTATTAGCTGATTACAAGCCCGCCATAGATTCCTTCGAATCTGGCGGCTAGTCTGGCGCCATGTTGAGCGCCAACAGTTCAGCAGTCTGCCGCTAGATGGTGAATTCTCCATTCCCTCGTCTCCCCACGCTTCCCACCCGTAGTATCAATTCGTCTCTTCTCCGTTTGGGCGCTTCCTCGTGACTCTGTCTTGCTCATAGACTACCTCCACCACGTCCGCTCCCACTCTGTGGTGCGCCTCGTTCTCTCCGAGCATGCCACTTCGTTTTGATCCCCTACTCGCATAGTGCACGGGCCTAGCAAGTAGATACACCGGACTTTCTGTACGCACAGTCTCCCTCTCCCGTTTTCGGGAAAAACCGCCGGGAAAACACTCGCGAATCGCTAAAAGAGCTCGAATCACGAATACAACCAACAGTAGAGCTTACGTGGGACGCGATCGCGAGTTTTCCTGTGTCGGGAAAGGCTGAGTTTTCCATAGTTTTCGCCGAAAAATCGAAGCTCCCTGCTACGCGGTCGGCCATTGCGCTTCGTCGGTGTGTCTACACGGGTGCCTGGTGTGTCGTCGAATATACGGGGTGTCTCGCGAAACTAGTACGTACGAATAATTACTACCCCTCTGTACATGGAGAGAGTATCTACGCCCATTTCCGTTCGAATAGTGTCTTCTGCTATAGTGACGTGCCGTTGTATCTCTTCTTACTCTTTCATCACTCCAGTTTCTTTTAGTTGACGGCAAGGCTTACGCGCACGATCTTCCCTTCCTCGTCGTGTCTTTTACCCCTTTACTATTGTACACATTTCTTACCTATTTTAATTACTCGTACCATATTGAGTTTGCGTCAAGAGTGTTTTAAAAAATGCCTATTTTTTTTTTATTACCTCTCACGGTTGAGTACCGCCACGTTGTGGCACGCCGGTTCCTATGGGATGATACATTCTAGATACATAATATAATAGTCTAGTATAGAGCCGCTCCTCATTCCCTACATATAGATTCTCGGTCGGTGATCTCAAGCGTTTGAGTATACAGATTGAGAGACGCGTGTAGTACGTGTGTTGTGTGTACATCATCCACGAGAAAAGGGGAGTGAATTGCATTGTGTTGTCCTGCAGGCTCGTTATCGTCCGATGGAATTCCAGCTCCGTATTCAGGAGTGAATTCCAATTCTGCTCTGTTGGAGTCTAGGTTTGACATCCGGATGTGATGTTACGGCTACTTTCGCAAAACTTTATCATCTTTACTAAGAATTCGAGGTCGATGAACTTTCTTAAAGTATTTCATAAATTAACGATTTTCGACATTCAACTATACGGATTGACAAATTTTTTTTTTTTTTCTTTATAAAAGATCATTATTGTACGTGCTACATTTGAGTTTACATTTTTGTCTCTTGTCGGAACAATCGTCTTCTTCTTTGGAGGTTATCATCCAGATGCATCCTACGTAACAGTATATGCAACGTTACCCTTATCATGCATGATACACCTGCTCCACATATATCAAACACATCTTCCCGATCCACCGGATGTTCAAAAAGTATCCGTCTCGACTGCCTTCGTAAGTAATCGGAAAAGGCGATCCATCACCGTCTTCCCATACAAATGACATATTACCTTGGCATCCTGCAAAATGGGCGTAGACGCTTGCGAATTCTCCGTTAGGGAACCGTTGGGAAAGTAGCAAGTAATTTCTCTGCGTTGAGTATGGTGCTACCATCGCTCATGATCACGATATCCATGTTACAACGCGTATTTTCAGAATGCGAGGAAAGAACGGTGAAAAGCAAAGGACAAAGGGAAACGTGCTGGGACGAACAATTGAGTGAGAATAAAAAGAGAGAAGCAGCAGTAGTCGATAGGTGTGTAACAGTGAGACAACGATAGTGCAGCGAGGAGTCCCAAAGAGTAACTGGAGAAATTGAAAGCACAAGAAACGCCGGCGATCGCTGACGACACGACAATCAGAACTGCGAGAAGGAATTTACTACACGAGTCAAAGTCAGCAGCACCACGTGGCACGCCAACTAACCTGGCCGAATCGTACATACATTCAGCCAGGACTAACGGGGAGCGTCATCCCTTCGATCATCGCTTTAGAAAGAAAAAGGGATCTACCCTTGCGGTGGCCAGGGCCGCAGATGGGAGCTGGTTTCCCAGTGCCCGACAGGGTGATTAACCCAACAGTACGAGCCTCGCGCGCATTCCCGTCATCCACGCTTCTTCAATTTGTTCAGCTTCTACGACATCTTCTTTTACTATTTCTTGTACGCGATCTCAGTCACGCGTCGCGCAATCTTCCGCATTTCTCTCCACCTCGGCAACGAAAACTCGATCAAGCTGGAATTGATGGAGTTGGAGAACATCGTAGCCAACACTGTGTACCTCAAAGCGAGAGAAGGTCTGTAAATTATGACGCAGTATCTATCTAGAAAATATTCTTAAGCCGATTTTCTCGCCGACCTCCCTCACCTACCGTCGTTTACCCATTTCCCATTATTGTTTCAAGCTCTCCAACCAATCTTCCTATATCTATGTATACTCTTAATGCATTTAAGACGCTTTTACGAGCATTTTCATAGCGCTTCCTCGTCCTATCTCAGATGACCTTGTACGAATTTACTATTACTCCGATGTATCAACCTCCCCAAGATAACGTCACCAGATCTCTCACGCTTTCCTATACCCTTTACAGCAGACTGTACTCGCATGATATATGATCTCATCGGATCTCCTATAAATTGCATTGGCGGAGACCTCGAAAAATTTTATCCGTTCACGGGTGGTAACGGTAGACGCAAATGCGTAAACCGATGCTTCTGCGTCCTTCGAAGTTACTTCGACGATCAACCGTCAGTTTCTTCGTGTGTCTCGTCTCCTCTAGCTCTCGCGTATTCCCACCGAGCTTTTGCATATCGTTAAGCGTGGGAAGTTAATTTTGCGTACCTCCTCGAAATCCTTCCTTCCCTCGTACGCCTCGATAAGCAATTTACTCGACGGCCAGTTGGGAAGTCTCGTGTCTCCCGCGTATACATACATTTTGTATTCATGAGATTCGGTTAGTCCATTCAGCAATGGCTACGTAACCGATCGTACCACCTTTCTCGGTGACTTTCAAACCTGCCGACCCAACGATAGATACTCGAGCAATCCAATCAATTCGACGTACCTACGCTTGACACTCGTGACCACCCACAGTTATTCATTATTCACTATACCATTACCTTTGCCGAGTCTCTTAAAGCGAATTCGCCAGCTTTTAAAGTAACGTCAAAATAGCAAAAGCCATTTCTTAAAGCTTTGCGAATCCCGGCTTCGGCCCGATTTACACTTCCGCACAACGGTTTATCCTATCGTCGGGATATTAAGTTAACGCCGATGAAGTGTACCGTAAACACGTCTTCATTTTATGGACTTATAAATTATCGAGGGTGCGACAGGAACCGTGAACTTTTGCCTGTGGAAAACTCGTGAGCGTTGAGCTTCTTTCTCTCTCTCTCACTCACTCTCGAAAGCGTAGCAGCGCCATCTTTTTTTTTGTCATGTTTGTAAAACCACGTGCGACGAAGGATTTACGATTTCATGCCAGTGATGTATATACCGAATCTCATTCACTCGTTCATAATCAGCAAAGCGAGACACGTATGTCCAAGTTCTTTAATTATCACGAAACACTTACCACCTAAAAGCTGCAAACAAGTACGCCAGTATTAATTGCCATTCCAAGCGCGCGTAACTTTTAAACGTAAAATACGAGACATGATTTTGTAAAACCGAGTAATTCCAAATTACGTGCGTGGAGAAGCACGTGGCACGACGTCCGAAATAAGACGACAGCAAAGACCCGTGGGTGATCCGGATTCTTAATTCCTACGATATTCCCATCTACGAGACATTACAATATCGTCGTTCGTTTATTTGATCATCGTCATGTTTAACGCGACGTCGATGATACCTACCGTAAACACAATTCCCTTTTGTCAACTTACGCGTCAAATCTAAATAGACTCGACGACGCTAGAAGATATTCGTGTCGCTACGTATTAGCGCTCTCGTTACGCTCCTTGTAAACTAGTTGCGCGCGATAACAAGACTCGAGATGTTTTACCAGCAGGTAGAGGAACGGTGCTGGTAGGGGGCAGTTGTTCCCTGGACGGTCTTTCGGTGCGTGCGGCGTCGCATCGTAACCAGTATCTCGCTACGGGTGACAAGAACGTGCTTACATCGCGATTTACTTTCCCGTCAGGAAGACACATTGGCGTTACGACCATTTAAAAGTCGTTAATCAACGTGCGACGCTTGTAAATCGAACTTTAGTCGTGTCGCCTTGTTCTTTCGGAGGCGCGCGGGTTCTTAAAAAATATCGCAAACTCGAGTCGCGGCTCGAGTATATCTTGTTTGCGAACGCCTGAGACTCGTACTTAATTTTAGGTTAGCCGCTATTAATCTTAGTTATTACAATGTTAAGTCACCCACCCAACTAACGTGGCGCCTGCTTACTTAACGCGTGCCGAAAGCTTATCGAATTTTCTATTCGCACGCATATGCATGCATTTTTAGCCGCGTCTCGCTTGATATATTACGTATGTATGCATACCCCTGCGAACTGTGGCGACCTCTGTGAGGGATGAAGGAAAAGTAAACGAAAGTGAGGTACCACCTACGTTATATCGTACTAGGGTTATGTTTGCTTTTCATTCCACGAAGCAACCACCGCGTTATAGCTTGTGTATATATGTATATGCATATATACAAAATGTGTAATATATATTTATATCTATATGTAATGCTTCCCTGCTCTCTTTCTCTCTGACACTTTTTCCTTGGTTGTACATACGTTTCTTCCTCTTTCTGTATCCTTCGTATTTCTATGCGTATTACTTTTTTTCCCCTCCTGGCAGCTACTGCGTGTCTCGAATACGTATCGTATCGATCAAATGCAGGAAATACGAGTCCTTCGAATCTCGCTTTTAATGTGGATTATATCTTTTTCTTTTTTACTGTATACAGATACCGGTCGTGCCTTTGGCTTTGGCGAAACTATTTTTCTACGACACGAGGAATATTTCGCTAATACGATCCTGTCGATTTACTACGACTTTTTTTGCTTCGTCTCTCTCGCATAGGTCTTTTTTTTCGTTTATTTACTGTCTTCTCATTTTTCTCAGTTATCGCGCGACGCGACACTACATTTTCAGAACGGCGGGAGTAGGAATCAGCTATTATTTTTTTTTTAATTTTGAAACGACTCGCCGCTGCACTTTCAGTCTTGTACAGCAGCGAAATCTTTTTCTTGACTCTTTTTCAAGGACTCGCCGTACCTCAATGATGCTACGGCTTAAAAAGGATACCTACTTAGGTTCAGTGCTAATGGACTTCTAAGAGTCTTCAAATTAATTGAACTGGAGTAACTAATTTTTAACGTCCAATCGATACTCTCCAATTAATTTTTCGCTATATCGGACATTTTATTACCGGTATTACACTGCAGTGGTACAATAACGATGTCCATTTTGAATGTTGATTAACTTGGGAATTCGGTAGTCGTCTTTCTGGCCTTACTGTCTCTTATTCTTGGAATTCACGATCTTCGCAAGGATTAAATCCGTTAATGCTTTGCTGCCGTACGAAATTAATTACGTGCGTTACGTTTTACCTACACCCGGTATAATTGTCTATGTCGCGCAAAGCCAACGTTGACTCGTAATCATATAGTGCGTAATCATGCCACGTTGATATATTTAATTATTATACTGTAACACAGAAAGTGCCCACAGTGTTCGGATATATGACGTTTTCTGTGTTAAATCACATGTGCGACAAATCCGTTCATCCGATTAAAGGGTAATTAACACGGATTATCGATATAGAAGCGTATCAATAAAAATGTCAAGCATATAAATATATATATGTATATATCAATGCACTTGAATCTCCTCGGTTCATCCTATTATCGGCGTACTGACAAAATATTGTAATCTGAAAATCGTATCGCGATTACGATTAACGCAAATATTCTCAAGAGTCTCGTAAATACGTGATAATTCAATGTGTGCGCGAAGTAAGGATAGTCTCTCCAATGTATTGAGTTTATTCAATTACGTGTATACGGTTGATTAGGTACTCTGTTTATTTTTATTGTTTCTATAATGCACACTTCATGTCAATCTCTCCTTTTCCTGGCTATTGTTATCATCACGTTGTTATCGACGAGACCAAACATACCATACACTTACCTGCGATCAATTTAGACACTCTTCACACTCCGTTCGCGATGTTCTATTTTGGTGCGATAATTTCAGGCTCCTTTTTTTTTATGTATATATACTTGATTAATCTATTTATCGGATCCTCGTGGTTTCACGATACAGATATTTTACGATAGATCCCACTTCGCTTAGCACGTTTGACTAGAGGCTTTTGCTTCTAGTCTCGTGATCGTCGAACGTGATTAGCAATCGGCGATAAAATTCACGCAAGCTTGATTTTTCTTATTTATTCGGAAATCGAGTATTCGATGCTTAAAGGAAATTGAGGTATTGGCATGACTGCTTGTTTTTGAGATTTTGATTTTTGAAAAAAAAAAATCAGAGACAAAATTCCGTTACGATTAATGGACTAATTAGCATTACTCGATTTGAAATTTGGTCCTGGGAATTGTGGGTAGCACGTTATCTACCTACGTAGACGTAGAATGCGTTATGTCAAATGCGAAAGAAATGTTGACTACACGCCTTAGTATATATGTATATTTATATTTTGACTCTCGCAGCACGAAATTGTTTCTCTGAAAATGCATATCCCTAATGCCTACTTTATCCGTACAGGCGGTGGTGACAGCAATAAAGGAAAGAGCAAGAAATGGCGGAAGATCCTGCAGTTTCCGCACATATCACAGTGCATTGGCCTAAGAGATAAGCTGGGTGAGTTTGAACTGTTTGAATATACATATATGCATTTAATTTGACAGATCCTCAAAGTACACTTTTTTTATAGACCGTTCATTTAATAGGATTTAACCGTACAGCCTTTTGCATGGGGACCGGTTTACAACCAACTTGTCCATAATATTCGCATTTTGCCTTTATTTGGTAATACTCGTCTCGGAATCTAAACGTTTACAAGATTGTCAGCGTCGATCGCTCGCGCACGCCAATCACAGTCGACACATCAAAGTATTCGATACGTAAGTTTTCATCGTGGCTACTAGTTCCGCTCACAAGGAGCAGACGTCGTTCGTTCGTTCGTTTATTTATTCAGACGCAGATCGATTGCCCGGTTGAAAGAGGCGGGGAAAATCGGAAGATTTATTTTTACGTCTCGATTATCTTACCCACCTATCTATGTATGCATTCATGCATGTATCTATTACCTAACGTCAAACTGTGCATGTCAGACAATATCGTCGCCTATAAAACCGATTCCCGCAGCGATCTTTCGAAAACCAACTTTATTTCCTCCGTGCACGGAACTTACATACCGATTTCGAAAATTGCCATTTTTTTTTAGAATTTCACAAAAAACCGAGTCACTCGAATTTTGGTAAACCACTTTTTTTTTAACGAGTCTTGTATACGTGAGTCTTATTACCATGTACATATATATGTATGTCAGATCCGATCTCGTATCATCGATCGTCCATAATTTTGTATATATTCGAAATTCATCTATCGCCAGTCATCGGGTATATGGTGTGCCAAAAAAAAAAAAGGAAAAATATTTGAAAATGAAAGAACCGTCAGGAGGGTTCCTTAATTTATCAAGGGTCGAAATTAACCATAAGTTATACAGGCTGCCCGATAGTTAAGGATCGAGAATAGTGTATGTATCTGTATCTCCTTTCCAGCTACCGGGGTCGTGACCCTTTTTCTAGGTATCAAATAGTTTCCTCTTACCGAAGGCAATATTGTGATACGCGACTGTCTTCGTAATGCACTCATATATACATATGCACTTGCAAGTTAACGTAACGGGATCTTATGTTGGTGACTTTTTCTTTATTATTGGTCGGGTATCGATATCTATGTAGTATCGATAAGATATCGATTTAAAACTGTGTTAAGTACATTTAGGTAAATATCGAACGTCTACAACACGTCGCACTGTACGATAATAATATTGTGAGCGATAGTCTCGACGAATAAGGTAGTCGCTTGCTCTTTCCCCTCGATGCTGCAGTCAATCGACGTGCGACCCTCCGCTGATGTCGTCGTTACACATTATTGGATCCATGTGAAATTACTCCCCCCTCCTCAATCGGGTTTGTGTACTCGCAGCCGTGTTGTATCAGCTATGGAAAATACTTGGAACGTATGAAAACCATTGGCTTCCATATTGCTCGTACTAACCCACATAGATAAGAGCGAATGAATAGCTGTGACTAGTCAGCTTTATACTTACTCAGCCAGTCAGCTATGTTCATGTGTTCAATTTATATATATATTTTTTTGACAGTTCGCAAACAATACAATCGTTAAGAAATCGAATGCTGCCTTTCGTAGGACGATGGAAATTTATGAAAAAATAGAAAAGTGAAATATATTTTAGTGAAAGTCGTCATTGATTTATATATTGTTTACTACAGCATTGTTTTTTAGAACTGTCAAATGACACGTGGAGCACGCGAACCCACATTATTACTAGGAAAGCGAAGGTATTTGTTGGGTGTATTTGAGGCTATAGAAAATTGTTAGGTGTATTTGGTACGATACGTCAAAACGGAACAATTAATTACTATTTTTATACTGGTAGCAGAGTTGGTTGATTGGATGCGTGACAGCGGGATTTTTAAATTCGTTGGAGACAACTGGAGAATTTCCAATTAGTCGGGTCTTTTGGACATCGATACTCGGTAAAATTTTTAGAAAATATTTCTTTTGTCGGATAACTCTGTATCCGTGCAAGTGTAATACATTTATTGAAAATTGTTGCTTCGTTCGGACGTAGGAATTATTTTTCATTATGCGAAAGTATCGTAAACGCGTAGGACTTTTTAAAAATTATTTACCGTATTGAGAAACGTCTAATTGGACTTTTGAAATAATTACTCAGGGGTTTCTACTGTTTATGCAGATAGGTACGAATTAATTGTTTACCATTCGTTTTCGAAATTTCTGTATGGAAGAAATTCTTTATTTGTATAATTCTAGATATACGGTACAGCTATGTCGTGGATCAGCAGCCTATCGGTAGGCTGCTATTCAGGCAGTTCTGCCAGGATAAACAGCCTGCGTCTCATCGTTACAACCTCTTCCTCGACGCCATTGTGAAGTACGAGATTGAAATGGACGAAAATCGAACTGAACTCGCGAAGGACCTCTTCGAGCAGTACCTGAGGAACGAGGGATCCGAGGTCGTGGATATCTTGAACGACTCTTTGATCACTCAGTGCGAGGAGCGACTCGGTTCCGGTGGCAAGGAACTCTTTGTCGACGTCGCTCAGACTGTCAAGAGTTTCCTGGCTGGAGAACCCTTTACGGCTTTTCTAACAAGCTTCTATTTCTACAGGTACCATGAGACCACTTCTTGTCACGATAGTAATATACTTCCTTTTGTTTGCGACTAACGCACACGAGCGACAATCCATTTTAATACAAATTTTTATGCGTGTTTATAGTCTTTTATATATGTATATTAATGAAACAATCATCAAGAAGTACATAGTGTGTATTGTCATCTTGTTTATCGTCCCCTAGTGGCAATTATGATAACTGAAGACTTATCCAGACTCTCCTTCGTTCTAGGTATCTTCAATGGAAGTGGTTAGAAGCACAGCCTGTAACCTACAAGACCTTCAGGATGTACCGGGTACTGGGTAAAGGAGGTTTTGGCGAAGTCTGCGCTTGTCAGGTTCGCGCCACCGGGAAGATGTACGCCTGCAAGAAGCTGGAAAAGAAGAGGATCAAGAAACGCAAGGGCGAAGCAATGGTGCTGATAGAGAAGAACATTCTTCAGAAGATTAACTCGAAATTCGTAGTGTCGCTGGCGTACGCTTACGAGACAAAGGACGCTCTTTGTCTAGTCTTAACTATCATGAACGGCGGTGACCTAAAGTTTCATATTTATAACATGGGCGGCGAGCCTGGCTTTGACCTGAATCGGGCGATGTTTTACGCTGCTGAAGTCGTCTGCGGTTTGGAACACTTGCATCATCAAGGTATCGTCTACAGAGATTGTAAGCCGGAGAACATCCTATTAGACGATCATGGCCATGTAAGGATATCCGATCTAGGACTTGCTGTTGAGATCTTGGAAGGGGATATGGTTAGAGGACGGGTAGGCACTGTGGGATACATGGCCCCGGAAGTCATAGACAATGAGAAGTATACCTTCAGTCCAGATTGGTTTAGCTTCGGGTGTCTTCTTTATGAGATGATCGAAGGTCAGGCCCCATTTAGAGCGCGCAAGGAGAAGGTCAAGCGGGAGGAAGTCGATAGACGCGTCAAGGAGGATCAGGAAAAGTATTCGCACAAGTTCAGCGAAGAGGCTAAGAGTCTTTGTCAGCAGCTTCTCAAAAAGAATCCTAAGACCAGATTAGGATGCAAGTGCGGCAGACATGGGGCAAAGGATGTCAAACTTCACAGTTTCTTTCAGTGCTTGAACTGGAAGAGGGTGGAGGCTGGTGTTTGGGAACCGCCATTTGTACCGGATGTAAGTAGGCGACGTTACGTTATTAATTGTTAGGCTCGATCGATCCTTGTATCGCTTTAATAAACTTTTCTTTTGTCGAGGAAATTCTGACGACAAAGAAATTATGGGTGCGGATCCTCTTTATTAGAGTTTTTCTCTTGAAATGTAGCCCCCTGCCATTTATTCAGCCTTCCAACGTATTTCGGACATTAACCTATATTCTGAAATTCAATATTCTTTTGGAAGCTATGTTTAATGTCTTCGATATCTTACGTAGTGTTGTTATTTTTATTTTGTTATAGCCGCACGCTGTTTATGCAAAAGACGTTCTTGACATCGAACAATTCTCCACTGTCAAGGGTGTCAATCTGGACGCTACAGATGACAGTTTTTATAGCAAATTTAATACCGGAAGCGTGTCCATTCCATGGCAGAATGAGGTACGATCTTCTTTTTTCTTTTATCACTCAATCTTCACCGCCACTAAAATAGTACATGAAAGAAGATATCTTGTGCATGATACAGAAGAAAAGGCTATTTAAAAAAAAAAAGATCACGTCAGCTATACCAGACGTGAGTTTTTTTATCATGTGTCTGCAGAAAATATACTCTGCCAAACTCGAGTGGGTTAAACGTTGAAGGAAAACGATTTTGTAATCTCGAAACCACCGAAATACACTTTCATGACGTCAAAGGAAGTCGACAAGGAGCTTATCGCTCCAACTGGTCAGACATCCATACATAGAAAAGACGAAGTCACAACTATTATAGCAAAGATATCGCAATTTCCTTCGACGTTGTCTTGCCCGCTAAAGAAAATGTACATTTGTTACAATAAGAATAATTAATTGTCGTATGTAAAAATTCTGTCTCTTCGCAGATGATAGAGACTGAGTGTTTTAAGGAATTGAATGTACTCGGACCGAATAACACACCCACTCCTGATTTATTAATAAATCATCCTCCACCGAACAACGAGAACAGGGGTTGCTTCCCATTTCGAAGAAAGGTATGTGATCTATAATTTACACAATAATTCATACTTCATAACCACCTCAATACTACCTTTTTTCCCTTAAGTAATGTCGGACGGTGTCTTTTGATTGATTTCAGAAGAAGCAAAGCGCACGCACCCGAGAGATACCCGTGTCGGAGTGTCATCTCCTCGAGCTGTCGCAGAGCCAAAGCTCGGAAATGCCAGCCAGCTGATCCAGGATGAACTCCGTAAACCTGGAATCGCCGACGGCTTCGCGACGCCAGCGACGACGTTCGTCGTCGCGATGTTGCCTTCAGTTCTCGTGAAACAATCCTCAAACTCGGCGCGCGTACCGCTCCGACGAAACAGCAGAATACTTTCGTGCACGGTACGAAGGTCAACACCGTGCAGGTGACAATCCTCATATAGAGAGAGAGAGACAGAGAATAAGAGATAGAGAAAGAGAGAAAAAGAGGCACGACAGGACGAGTCACCGTCAATAATGATGTCTTGCTTTTACACTAGGAACTGTTTAAAGTCCTCGGTGTCGTTAAAGCGTTCATTGGTTCAACGAGTGGGCGAACTTTTCTTCCACTTTTCCAACCACAGGAATATATCGTTAAGAATCGTTAGGTAAAGTCCGATGTACACACATGACACTCGCTCGACGTCCTATTCAATGAAATTTTAAGAATTACCTTGTTCAACGACTAAGGTCATTTTCATTGTTACTCGTGTCAGCTGTATCTGGCTGATTGACAGTGTACTTGATTACTTTCACCTTAGAATTTTATGCATACTCCAAGAACACACTCGGAGTACTCTTATAGTAAATCTAACAAGAGATTATTCACTTGTGAATTGCTAAATTGGGACGTCCGATGCTCAGGTATTTTTATTCTGGCGGGGCAACAGCACGGTCTTACGTACTTGAACATTTGACGGAGATACACGTTTGTGTGACGTATAACAGGAATCTATGAATAATTACGAGTTTTACTAAATAACGGTGACGATGCAGAAAGAGCTTGAGCGGTGCTCAAGTGAAAGTGACTAGAATTACTTGTCTTTTTGTTCGTGCTGGTATCTAGAAGACGCGAGGCAATGGACAACGACAGAAGAAGATATACGAAGAGGAGGACGCGATCGTTTAACTCGTGACGCTTTCGACTACCGTTAATTAATATACTCGTTCAAAGAAATCAAAGGTCTGAACTGAAAATAGTCACGCTAGGAGATAATAATAATCCTAGCAAAGCGTGGGAGGGTAACTTTAGTCACACATAGTGATTTCTCATTATAGGGAGACATCTTTAAGGATTCACATTAGCTCGCAGTAAGGGGCTGGGTTTGGGTGGGTGGGTGGGAGGGTTGGGGAGGGTATGGGTTGTAAAAAAAAGTTACGTACCTAGATAATTCGCATACCCGTATGCATAATTAGAATTAAATGCACGAGATTTGGACAATTGCATAAGGAAGACAGTGCTCTCTACCTAAAATCACATTCGAGGGTAATCATCGAAGCTGTACTTGAAAGTAAATTAATGAAATTAGTAGATTTCTTTTAATTATTTCAATATGGCGCAAACGTTTCTTAAGCAGCCTGTCTTCCTGTCTCTATACGCGATTTACAAGTAAATAACGAATGCGTAAACCGATCGGCTACGCGAAATCGGTTTTTCGTTACGTAAACTATTTATTCATGGCCGTTAAAACTAATCGGCAATCTCGTGTAGATTTTTACCTGTATTTAACGAAAGTTAGGTGAAACGAAAATTAAGGAAACAATTAATTCAAAGAAACCGACTGACCATGCACTATTGTACGAATTACTTGCGATTTCGCACGACGTCGTGACGCGTTTCTGACTTCCCGAAATCAAAGGAAGTTACGAATCACTACGTACACCGGTAGCCTCTTGTTTTTTAACGGTGAATAATAATCGTGACATCACTTTATCTCTCCGTTTTTTTTTTGTTTACTTCGAGAGATTTCATAAGACTATGGTAAACGCCACGTATCGGAGTGATCTCGCGAGCATTACTCGTTTACTTTTACATTACGTTAACACGACGTACCTCGGCAGTGGTTCGTTATCGTTTAAGCATGGCGTTACGTAACACGAGGTGTACGTTTTTTTTTTTTTTTTTTTCATGTAACGCTATAATTTTAATTTCGTTTACTTCAAGACTGTACACATACGTATCGTTCTACCTGTTCACTTTTTTGTTGTTTGGTACAACAACAACAACTAAAATGAAAGATTCATATTCATGTTTCTTTATAGGCCTAAACATAAGATTTCTCGGATTAATTATTTCAGATTAAATTTTTGACAAACGGAAGAAGTTCTATTACTCAGTATACATACAACAAGTTTAATGTACTTTCATTACTTCGTTCTTTTGTTCAGTCCGAAATGTGAATGTTGCGTCACTGCCGAAGACAGTACGACTAAAACCACAAAAAATGTTTTGTGGTATGGAAGGAGATAAGGCCACATTGTAATTTCGACTGTTACGCAAATGGATAAAATACCAAAGGAATCCCGTTTGCGGCGCAAAGATCCTTGAATACGTGTCAATACGTACATAAAGAATTACAAGGACAAAAAAGGGAAGAACGAAATGAAGCCAATACGAGAGAATAAATATACCACGGACATTTCATAGAATCAGTTTGGTACGGAAGATAGGAGCGAGGAGCAATTATCATTATCTGACTAAAAAAAAAGAAAGAGAATTCTTTTTTTGCAACAAAATCGTGATCGTCAAGCGCACCATCATTTTGCCACGCACAAGCACCCGCACGATGACGTTAAGAATGAAATATAACGTCAGTTTAGTCGCTTAGTAAATTCTATTATAAGATATTAACGAATCGAATTATTCTAGAGCGATGGGATTGTTTAATTGACTGAACTTTCCTATTGTAAGAAATTAACAATGCACTTCGGTAAGGTTACGGTAGCCGATGATTTTAAGGAATTCAGAAAAAAAAAAAAAATATACGAATGATATTTCAAATGCGCTAATCACATATGATAACATTCCTGTGTCGTTTGTCAGCAGCGTGAAGGAAAAATATTGTATCGTATATCGTAACCGTATCGAAGTGTATTGATTCACGTAGCGTAACGTCTGTTTTAAGTTAACGTAACGAGAATGTACCGCGCTGTTTAATCTCGTGAATTTCGTTATTTTGGGGTAAAAAAAGAAAAAATTTTATTGACACCATCGCACCGTGTAATCTTCTCGATACGTTACCTTATTTAACGTCGACAATCCCATCTGCCGTAACGCTCTGTATAATAGTAAACGTGACGATGTATAATGCTTAAGCGATAACGATTAGTAACTTAGGTTAATTTAACTTAGTCTTAACGAGGATAAAGCGCGAGGCGATTTTTACGCGCTTGGAGGTATGAAAAACGGCTGTAACGAAAATCGGTCTCGTCCAGCGTTTCACCCGTTTACCTCACAGATTAGTGCAATTTTAAAACTTCTGTCGTCTTAATCATCGCAATCGTCGCTATTAATTACCGCGAATCATCATGATCGTTTCGCCCGAAACAAATTACTCCATTGTTAAGTAGCACATTGTTAAGTTCCCTCGTTAGCAGAAGCATCACTGCGAGACTCGTAGAACTTTTAATTTTTCTTACGCTTTAGCAATCGTGTTATCGCTGTACGCTGTTTCACGGGTAAATCAACTCGCGACTCTGATCATTAATTATGTCTGCATTAGACTGGAAGAAAGCTTCCTATGATTTTTTTTTGTTGTTTCTAGAAAGTGTCTTCTTGTACTTTCTTCGTCGGTTTCTCATCCTGACAGAGGAAATGCTTTGAAATTGAACGATTTAACTGTTTTGCTTGTACGTCACGCTATACCAACCGCGTCGATTTAGCTCAAAGATTGAAAACGTTTTCTACATCTTTTTTTTTCTCTTCTTTCTTTCATCTTGTATATATAATTATTATCCTGTTTATATCGCGTGAACGTAGATAGGCAAAGTCTTGTAATTTTATGCTGGCTGGAAATATGACTTTTCGTTCTTTATTTTCATCCAGAATTGCTTAACTGTGCTCGCTCGACGAAATACGATGACGCTATACGAAAATCGAACTATATATGTTTCTTGCTCAAGCCTCATGTTGACATTGGGAAATAATCTATCCTTCTTTTTGATTCTCATGCAGGGAATTGATACGGTTCGAGTACTCTGACCTTTGAGTAGTAGATAATTTTTTTTAAAGGGAGGATAAGGAGGCATAAAATTGTCAAAATTCGACAAGAGTATGAAAAAGGAAAAAGATAAATTAGCGAGATTGCGTGATGCAATTAAGAGTGCTCGTTTACGTGTGAATGAGAAAATGACGCTGAATTTCATTAACCCAATGTGAACTTTTGAAATATTTATATTTCATCCTTTTTATATTCGAACGCACGATTCTTGTGAATTCCGTGGGATTATACTTTGTTTTGCACAAATCGGATACGCACATTATATGTAATTACAGTACAAAACTTGGAAATTAATATTCCAATGCCATTCCCCCCCACCACCAGTACTCCCCCCACCCCCCTTCGCCCCACGTTATTATAGACGTTCTAGCGAAGTTCCGAAATAAGAAGTATCTCACTGACAGGACAAATAAGCGATCCATAAGTAATGGATAATCAAAAATTAATCGGACTAATGCGGATAAACACTTTGAAATCCCACTATGGATATTTTCGTAATGTGACAGTTTTCATTATAAATTAAATACCTCACTTTCGAATGATCTTAGATCGCGCGCACGCGCGCGCGAGAGTAACAGAGAGAGAGAATGATAAAAAAAATAGTAAAAATGCAAAAAAATTTTTTGGATTTCAATCGATACTTCATACCTATATTTTTCATTGGCTTAACTATGCGAAATAGCTACCACGCTAATTACTAACATTCCACGTCAGTGTCTGTCTGTCTGTCAGCTTGCCTGTCTGTCTGTCGGTCTGTCTGTAGAAGAGTGACTGATTCTCCTTAGGACATAAGTGCAATGTCGTTCATTATAAGCGCTAAGTATAATAATATAAATACCGTCGTGCATACGTATTACACGGGTTAAAGCAGTATGTAGGGATATAAGAAATTGAAAAAAAAAAAAAATCGCACATTAAGATCAATCGACTACGAGGAACACGAATATGAATGTTTCTTCGATGCTTTTTATTTTTTTTGGAAAAAATTCGTCTCTCCTGACGAGGATCCACGATTTCTTTTTTGTATATAAAGTGGAAGAGTCAAGTCATAGACTACGTTGAGACGCCGTATTATAGACTCGTAGTCGTTGTTGTCTTGACAGAACGAAAAAAAAAAAAAAAAAAAATGCGTGTATTTATAATTATTTACCTAACTAATTATTGTGCAATCGTTTGAACCTTTCCTCATTTCCTTGTTTCTCTCTCTTTTTTTTCTCAACCAGTATTTCCTTTATCAAACCTTCATCTTCTTTCATACGAAGTGAAAAATCGAGACTCAACAATCCAGATGCGTTTTTGACTTTCGCGCGAAAATTCAAATTTCACGAATCGCAGGCTTCAGAATGGAAATTCGACTGGGAAAGAATTCTTGTTCGTTATCTAACGAGCGGGACTTGGAATTTTTATTTTCGTTCTATTTTTTTCTTCGACATTCAAATTAATCCGGCCTCGAGTCTCGATTATAGTAATAAACGTAAATGCGTATCGATCGTTTCACATCCATGCAATCCTAATCCAAGAGCCTCTTGAAAAAGTCAATGCAAGTTCCATATATACTCTGTGGGTTAATTTTTAAATGATTCTCTTTAGATAGTTTTATCGTGTCAACTCGTTATCATGATATATCAAAAGTCAAAGAATCACTGGGTAATTGGATATCGATTGAAATGAGACGCGCTGTAGAAATTAACATCGATGCTTACCCATAGATAATCATATACAAGCATCTAGAGAGTATCGGACGATTAAATATCGCGCTGAAATTTTGTTTGTGTTCCTTACGTCGCGACGAAGCCAAATAATTTTTGTAATCTCTGTGTTGTACGACTGCTGTGGATAAAGTTATAAATATACACATATGTATATATAAATATAAAGTAAAAAATATGTATGTACGTATGATACACGAGTGTGAAAGAAACGTGGATACGTATATATATATATATATATACACGCATAGGTAATATACGTAATAACGATATTTAGGTCATATCATGGACTTTTCAAGAAAAAGTCGACTCACAAACCCCTACAAGAGCGCTGAAAAAAAAAAGAGAAAATACGAAGAAAAAAATTGTCAAGTGACAGCAACAAAAGATGCCTGTTCTTTTTTTTTCCTCAATGTATCGTAAACTACGAATGAAAACACGTGTTTGAAATTTATACTGGAAGTACGTATATCTACATTCGTATACTTATCCTGAAAAAAGCTACCGTTCCTGTAAATCCTTTCTGCCTTATCAACTAAATCAATGTTACATAGTTAAAAAGTTTGTACCGTCAGGAAGTCAGCGTCAAAGGATAAAAATTTATGTTTCTAATGCCAAAAGAATTTCTCCTGAATGGCTCGTTATGTTTTTCTAATTGCTCCGCTGATATTATACAATTAAGAGAAGTATTCATTAAAACAGAAAAATATTTTTGTCATTGCTGGTACAAATAACCAAGCAGATTTTCATATGATTTTTTCAACGAATTAATATCTCGCAATTTGCTCCACTTTACTCTCCAATTTGTTTTTTTATTTTATTAGAGTATCTTTAAATAGCAAGTAAAACTTGCGTTAGTTAATTGCAATATTGTAATTATAAATTGCGTTAGAATTTTCGCCAATAAGGGGGCGATATGTGACAACGAGGGAACTTTTTACGATAAAATGATTGTCAAATTATATTCGAATTAATTTTTCCGTAGGAGGTTCGCTGGTTACCTCAGAGATTGCGCCACTTATCATGCTCAGAAGGTAACATTTCAGTTCTGATAAGTTACTCGACACTTTAAACTTTTTTCATTTTTTTCTGTAATAATCGTTTGGTGGTGATTGGTAGTCTAATTAAAAGGTTTTTTTTTTTAAAGTAAGAATATTCCATAAGGATTTAATCGACGTAGAATCGTTTAGTGGTTACAAATAAACCAGTTAAAAGGTTTGGTGGTCGTTCTTTTTGCCCAAAATTGTAACAGATGATTAGGGCAATGCTAATGGCTTACGACATAGGGTGT
>JARQSV010000335.1:1705063-1721150 GCA_030142285.1 Calameuta idolon | reverse complement strand
GGTTTGGTGGTCGTTCTTTTTGCCCAAAATTGTAACAGATGATTAGGGCAATGCTAATGGCTTACGACATAGGGTGTGTTGCGAAATCAGTTTCAATATTTAGTAATATTAGAAAAGCCTTATTCGTGCTTCAAATTTTCAATTTTTCTGTGCAACTAATTTTTACCTCCTTCAGAGCTCTTCCTTCTTCTTTTTGTTCCTTTTTAGCTTTAGCCCTCATAGAGGGCCAAGTCCCAGGAAATCCATTTTCACTACCGGGCTTCTGTACGAATGCTTTCATCTTCCTGCATCCGAACGAGTATCTAGCATTCAAAAAACAGAGAAACTATGTTCTCAACGCCCTCGGCTGATCGTCAAACCCACCACTCATACATGTGTTCGTAAATAAACCATATTGTAAACTTTTGCAATGGGGCCGAGAGAAAATGAAATTTTACTTACTTAAAGATGCTTTAATAAGATAAAAAACAAATTGCGGAGCAAAATGGAACAAATTGAGAGCAATTATTTCATTAAGAAAATGATATGAAAATCTGCTTGGTTATTTGTACCAGCAATAACAAAAATATTTTTCTGTTTTAATGAATATTTTTAATCCATTGCATAATAGCAGCAGAACAATTAAAAAAACAAAAGGAGCATTTAAGGAGAAAATTGGTAGGGATTAGAAACATATAAATTTGTATCCTTTAATGCTAACCTCCCGACGGTCAAGTTTGTGCACCCACGAGGTTCCATTTTCCTTTTTGTTCAACATATTGTCACACTTCGCTTTCCTTTTTTATTTTTTATCAGCGTCCATTCACAGATCCTAAGCTACTGGTACCGTACAGCAATAATAATAATCGCATTAATATTATAATAATAAAAATAATAATCTCTAGCAACTAATCTCTAAAAACGCAGTACAGTACATACACGCAACCCGTAATCACTCGCAATCTCACACAGTAGCGTCCCTAGTGGCATTATATTTTTTTTTTCCAAAATTGGTTTTTTGTCATGTCGTCCTTTTTCTTCAAAAGTACAAGTACATACATACATACATACATACATACATACATACATGATTATACACAGGTCGAACGTAAAAAAATAATGGAAAGTCGCATCGCGGAGAGGTAACAATAGTCTCCTCTCGTTATCTCGTGTCTTTCTTTCGGGTACCCTATTTTATTTTTTTTCAATTGGTCGATGCTTTTTATTGTCACGCGAATGATAATAATAAAGAATTCGTCCCTTCTTTTTTTTCGGTATCATTTAATATTATTTTCTTTTTTTCTACCACCGATAAGAGTCGAAGGGGGTACGAAGTCTCCAGTAAAAATTATCTACCTTCTATTATTCGTAAGTGCCTAAACGTTCAATCTGCCGCTGGGGAAGCAGGAGTGATTTAAATTATTGGACGCTTTTAAAAAAGTGGTCGGTGGGAGAGAGGAGGGAGAGACAAATTAATTTATTGTACACAGGATCCGTGATAACGCAGGATAATCAGTGACTATACAGTCAAGAAGACCCTGTAGAAATTTTTGGTTATAATATTCATATACCGATATGTGCATCGTTATTTGTTCACCGATTCGACCAGATCACTTTTTAACATGCGAGTTAAACACATGGTATACTTTTTTTGTATACAGGTAAGACTGATTGTTATAATATTAATAGCAATAATGATAACAATCACGATACCATCATGTGGTCAATTCGCAGTTACCAAAACATATTGTTTATCACCTATTTGATATTCCGTCGGTTTGTAACTCATAAAGAACAATTACACGTGATGTATTTGCCGATATATCCTTTTAAAAATTTTTACCTAATTTATATGTATTATAAAAAAACAATTGATCGCAAAACGTTCTCATCGAATCGGTGACACGATTCTCTTTTTCCATGATTAAAAATCCTGCCTCGAGTTATACGCATTCGTTCGCTCTTAGATTCTCACTTTTTTTCTGTTCTTCGCATTAATTTACACTCATCTCGTGTGCAAGAAAATATTTGTAAAAAAAAAAGAAGTATCGCGCTTACAGGTTAACTGGAACGTTGTTCTGGTAATGTGGCGCGCGACTAAAGGAGACGCGACTTAATTTAACTTTCAAAATAATTAATGTCATTGGGAATGTTTCAAAGTGCATTGGACAATTACCCTTGCGTACCTTTTTGAGTATTACATTCAATTTCTGTCGATTCAATTATATTCGATTATCATATCAGGCAGATCAGTTTATCCTCGGTCGGTATAAATCTACTTACTCTTCTATACGTCCAACGGCCGTGACTGCTATTGAGACTGTACAGTTTTCTGGAAATGCATTTAGTGCTCTCTGACCTCTCTCACACTAATAATTAAAACTACATTTAACTAGTTGTATAGTTAAAATAAAACTATGTTTAATTATTAATGCGAGGTATAACTATTAAGCTATCTTTTTTTTTTTAAGTCAGAGCGCACTGAAAACAGCCTTACGAACAGTCTCATTATCGTCTGACACAAAATTCACTCTGATAGGACAAATTCCCTAGATTGCAAGTGGAAAAGCCTTGGTCTTGTCATGGGTAACAGATATACCAACCCAGGAGTCTGATGTCGCACAACGACTATAGTTACGAATGATTTAAACCGAGACCATGCATCGAAACATTCATTGGAATGTACATTGATCAGTTAAAACTTATGCATCGAACTTTTATGCACTCTATTGCTGTTCCATTGATTTCACGTTATTTTTTTTAATTCGTGAAATCAAGGAAACGCATAGTCAGAGCTTCGTGCAATTTTTTAAATTGAAGAATACATGGATTACTATTATTATCCGGTATAATTAATTCGCACTGATTCAATTCGAAGCACCCTAATGAGTTTCCTTGGTGCGATTTCATGACTCTTCCATTCGCAACGATTTCAATTCTATCACGCGGATATTCAACAATATCAACACGTAACAAGTAAGTATGCCTTACACCGGGTCAACCGTATCAATATATATATATATATATGTATATGTAACCAGAAATATCTGTACATCAAGAAAACCATATACGATGTATCTAATGAGTTCCTGGAGCACGCGTGGACGCGATGGCGAGAATTTTGACAGAAAATTTACTCGACAACGCTGCGCAAGCTAATTTTTCTTTTACACTGTAGGTGAAAATTGTCCTCACTGTTTGCATAACGATTATTACGCTCTGCGACATTATTTACTGGTCGATCCGGTGGAATTGCTGGAATTAGTTGTGGCGTCCGTTTTCAATATGGCTGCCTATTGTTTTCGGACGTACAACTCATTAGTTTATATTAGATTATATTATGTTGCTTCGTTTTGTCGTGTTTTTCTTGCTCCTTTCTTTTTTTTTTTTCTTTAGATTTCAGCAATCTCTTAGTACAGGGATTACCCTTATCATCTTCCCGTTGTGTTTTATTTCATTAGTAGACCAGTTTAAACCTGAGCGGGTTTTGACTTGCCGACGACCAGCATTATCTTCTGCAGGAACTGCGTAGTGTTTACTGTAACAGTATTTATCGAATTAATTATTAATATCACAATTATATGGTACAATCATATTTGTTTGATTTTGCTCATATTATTTAGCACTGTGCACTCTTTGCGATATACTTCATGTGTGTGCTGTAGTGGTGCTCATGTATGTGATTCGGCATGCAAAATCAAAGTTTAAATGCGAATTCAACGTTTCTCATTGACTTTTGAAATTAAATTAATATTACTCGTACTTTTTATAATGATTTCAATATTATGTCCTCATACGCCAGTCGAACTGATACGTTGAATCTGAACGAGGAATGAACGTATAGTTAAGAGCAAATAAATTTTTTATTAAATAAATTATATTGATTAGATTCAATTTGAGATAAATATTGGAAATTCCATATTTTACGGCCAATGAGCAAGAAACCAGATTGATAGGGAAAATAGATGCTGATTATATCTTGATAAGCGTGTAAGCTGATTTCAAATGATTGCATATTAAGCATAATCTTGGTAATCGATATTTAAAAACATGCGTGACATGAGAGAGTAATATATGTATAGTGTGTTCTGAACCTTAGTCTTTGGTCGGACAACCACCATCAGCTTCTGCAAACTTTGGGTAACGGCGCCTGTAGAAATAAAGAAATTGACAACACAAAGAAACAAGGAAATCAATTAAATTCAAATAAACGGATCAAATCCGTTGGAAAGTAAAATTTATCTAATTATAAATCGTGTAAGTATTGTTGAAATCCGTCAGTGATTTTTTTTTAACATAAAAACATAGACACTCGTCATACATGATGTAAACTCAGTCATGAAATTTCTTGAATTTATCTGAAAAATGTCTTCCGTGTATACTTACCGACTGATTTTTGGAAGAATTTTGGTTTGTTCTTCCACGCGATAAACCCGAAGTATACAGGTACAGAAGATAGGATCATTAGACAACCGTAACCTGTATTAAAAAAAAATTATTATATAGAAAGTTGACTAACGTAATGCATTAAATAAATTTATTATATAACAAATATTTATACCTGTTTCGACAGGACTGGCGTACATAGGCACTATCGTAACGAAGAGCGTTGCTAAGATGTATACTATTGGGAAGGCTAGGTTCACTCTAATGGGTCTAGGTAAATTCGGTTGTGCCCATCTTAACCAAGGTAGACACAGCACGGAAACTCCTATGCTTAACTGGAAAAACAAAAAAGATACATTTCAGATATAACATTTGACGACTAATCGCACAAAGCATTGACCCTTAATCGGTCGTGCCAGGTCTACGACCACGCAATATATAATTTTGTTCAATACTTCTGTATCTCTAAATATGAAAAAAAAATTTTCGAACAAAATATCGTAAATACTGCACACAGGAATTATCATGCGTGATCGTTTAACGTAGAACATCTTATGAATGAAAACTTACCCAGGTGGCAAAGCCCACGTAATTAATCAGTGCGAAAATATCCGAAGAGCACAGATACAGCATAGACAGCAATGCCTGAAAGGAACATCTTTTGGTCTTATATCCAAATTTATTATAATAGATATGTTAAATTTTTATATGCAACGGATAAACTAATACCATGCATAGAACAGCCGGTGTCGGCGTGAGTCTAGAGACTTGAATCATAGTAAGAATTTCGGGCATCTGTCCCTCGCAGGCTCCGGCATAAAACAGTCTGGAGGACGTCAAAAGAATACCATTAACGGCGCCAAAGGTTGATAATGCGACGAAGACTGGTATCGTCCAGGCCATTACGCCAAACAGTCGATTAGCGAAGGTCTACAAGAAGAAATAATATACATATATCACTAAAGTCACATTATTATATTTAACATTACGATTACGAAGAATGCCTCATTATATTTACCAATTTGCATGGATCGTATAAAACTGAGAAAATACTTCAAACGAATTCTTACCACAGCGACGGCTTCGCTACCCTCAATTTCAACAGGACTCAGGGTCGTATAGAAGGCGACATTTGTTAATACATAAACGAAGGTTACCAGGGTGCACGAGATGCCAATGGCCCTTGGTAAATTTCTGAAAGATAAAAGTGAATAGGATTTACAAATGAAATTCAAGCTGTTTCTATCAGCTTAAGGTTACAGGGTAGTGGATGAGACTAAACCAGGGTAAAGTTGAAACTCTTATGTGGCTTCTTACTCTGACAAGACTTCCGTTGACTAGTCAATATACTTTTGTTCAAGTTGCTAATTGTCATCGATTAGTCAACGTTTTTTCATTGTTTCAATTAATTAAATCGTGGTATAATTTTATTATATCCTTTTCTCTCTTTTACCCACCTAACTGGGTCCTTAAGTTCCTCGATTATAAAGTTCAAATAATTCCAACCGTTGTACGCGAATAGGCCTGAATAGAAGCTTAACGCTATGGACGTCACTTCCGTTTTCGTATCTTTGAACGTGAAGTGCTCGGTGTGACCTGAAACAAAGGAAAACGTGAGTTCTCTTAACGAGAGTAATTTCGTCAAAAAGGCACGATAAGACACTTTCAAATAACAATGTCGCCTTTTGTTAAGACGTATACACAGGGTGTCGAATAATTTTCGAATATCGGAGACCATAGCGTGAATAAATCACATCGTAAAATTATTTCCCTGCAATATGGAGACACGGTTGCTAATAATCATTCTTGAGACATAATATAATCCGAAAAATATTTTTATCTGTACCGTGAATCATAGAAGAAATTCACCATTGATGCGTATAGGAACCACAGAGAAATAAATTACTGTCAGTAAACCTTATGAAAGGTCATTAAATCTACAAGCATTTCAATCGTACCGAGAATTCAGTAGGAATCGTTTCTCATGGTGAGAGTCTGATTAAGTTACTGGACTAAAGAACCATTTAGCCAGCTGATTGGTTCAATTTAGCGATTCTTTACGCGCGAGTTTGTACCCTGTATTCTTCACGTATGTATTTAACCACCTTTCTGATTGGGCAAATTGTCTCGTCCGGCAAATGTCTCACAATCGAGCCAGAGAGACGCGGTCAACCTGAGAGCATTTTATGCTTTCACGAGAAGCGTAGGACGTTCACAATGGGCCATCTTGCGACTGAAACATGCTCCCAATCGCTCAATGATATTGTGTTACAGCGTTAAGCGTTGCTCACATGCACGATCATTGCGTGGGCGTTAAGCTTGACAACTTCACTTCCACTGATTGTGTACAATTTAAATGGAGTCTCCGGTGACACATTCAAAAAGGAAAGTTGACCTTACAGTAACAAAAAAAAAAGGTACAATTAATCATACGTTGAATTATATCGATAAAATTCAAACGTGATTAGACTGATTAGGAAACATGACCGTCTAATTTGGTACGCGAATAATACGTATTTTGATATACGGAGTAATGACCGGTGAAAGGTACCTAGTTATGACGCAAGACAATGGTACAGATCCAATCATTTTTTTTTTTTTTCGAAATCATTTCTGCCAATTCTACATGACTCAGCGACACAGAAGAATGTGACTGAATTTCGAGCGTTGGAGGTCGGATATTATCGGTGACCTAGAAAATGGCGGATCTTTAAAACCATATTTCTACACATGGTCGGCTGACTTGAAAAAAAATTTTCTATCAAATATCAATAGATAATAATGATTCGAACTAGTAAATAAATATTGCTTTGATAATTATTGATAATCAGGCTAATATCAAAAACGCCTTGTGTCCCGTGATATACATTCGAAAAGTAATTAAACAAGGTTATTTCATCAGACGATCGAAAATAAGATAAAATTAATAAGATAGTATCCTTAGGGCAGCTTGTTATGATTATCAAATGACTTTTACTCTAATTAGGTCTTGCTAATTTTAATAAGATATCCTTCTCTAGTAACAATGCATATACATATATGCCTAAGGTTCTTCTCGATAACCTTTTTATACGTATATCAACGTGCTCATACTGATATTCTTCGCAGGATACCTTGACACTTATATCTACTAATTAGCAACAATTATTATAGACTCTTACCAGTAAACAACTGATAGACGCCGGTAATGATGATGATGAATAGTGCTAAAAGTTTTGCATAAGTGAACACATCCTGCACCCTAGTAGCCCACTTCACGTCCCAGCAGTTGATGAACGCCAGGATGCCTGAGGAAGACAAGAAAATCACCATATACACATATATATATATATAAATAATGTAAAAGTCCTTAAGCGCTATTGCATAATCAAGTTTTGTTAAAATAAATGAAAAAATAAATACACGGTGAGCGAACGAGCCATTAGAGAAACCACCGAAGCCGATGGTTTTTGTCATTTATCTCACGTGACTGAATGTAAGGTCGATGCTGTTACTCAGCATTGAAAATTTTTCTCTTTCCCGTCCTATTCCCGTCAGTTCCATATAAACGCACCATTACGACTTTTAACGAGCATCTCTCGTAATCGCGTATCCGCATATAAAAATTGCGAGCGTGTGACAAAACCAAAAAGTATTCCGAGCAATTACAAGAACGAGAGACAGATATAGGTATAGGCTAGGCAAAACCTTGAATATCGAGTGTCTATCGTTGAGAAAGTTTTACTGCTAAATAATGCGTCCACGGGGATTTCCTGAGACGCGTGTCACAGGGGAATTTGGTGCAGCAATTCTAAAAAAAAAAAAAATACCAGAGAGACTCTAGGCCGGATTTTTTTTTTTAAGCATGTGGATAATAAACGTAGTCGAGCAAGCAAGATCTACGAGCAATAAAGGAATGACAAAAAATATTTTTTTTTTTCACCCGTCCCTGTACTGTCATTTAATTTTGTATGCACGATATTACTCATACGAATAATCTTGTTTTTTCCGTGATTTACTCGTACGTACCTACAGTGCACAAGTACAGGGTTTGCGATTACGTATGAGAAAGCGGGTTTTCGATACGATACCTTGATCAACCACCTGGCTGATATAAACGTTCGGAGAACTCTGCTGGAATTGCGTAATATTCAGATCGGTAGACGCAAGTTCAGGGACGCGACAATGGGAGTCAGTATCATTATTTCAATACCTTGTTAACGTATCGATCAGTAAATTGAAATAATTACGATCCACATTTTTTTTTACATGACTTCATTAGAACATACGATAAGCACTGTTAGCATATTGTGGTTCTCGAATAAATTAATTTTTTAATATAATTCAGAAATAACCGTAACAGCCTGATAATATCTGGTGATAACTGGTATCTTAGTTTCATACATTATTAAAATATACTCGGACCACGCGCACTAATGACTTTTCATTAGACTATTAACGACACCCAGTATGTTAACGGCTGATGACCCTTTTTTATCTGTTTTTGATTGTTCGGTCTGCATCTTCGCTTCTGTTGGGTCAAGTTAGGTTGAATTACATAATAACAGCTTATCAATCCCTGTGCACAAATATCGTATCGTCGTATACGTTACGATGATTGAGGAATTCTTCGCGGGAGATTAATATCTAGAGAGAGAGAGAGAGAAAGAGAGTGAGAAAGTGACAAATGATTCGAGACACGGAGACGGCACTTTAATCACCAACTAAACTATATCCTTGATGGATTTTCTCGTTTGATTCAAAGTAAAAAGGAGTTATTGCGAAGCTACCATAGACGATAGTCTCTGCGGGATCCTCCAATAATTTTCAGGTCCTTGCGAGAAGCGTTACTGTGTCATCGCAGCATCCCCCTGGATTAATTGATATTTGAGAACAGTACGAAGATTATTAATATTCCGGTAACAAGTACCAATGGAGTCGCATTAGTCGCGAGAGAAATCTCTTAATCGATCAATTGCTTTACTAATTGAAAGATCAACCTAACAATTTTTCAAGTTGGTCTTCATAGTAGGTGAAAGTTTTACATGCCACGAAAAATCACACTCATTAGATATTCTCAAGTTTATTTAATCACAATTAATTGAGACACCCGTATTATTTCGGACGAGACGAATTACGTCGGTTAATTAATTTTACGTCACGTACATACCGTAGATGATTCATAAGCACGTGTTCGATACCCTAAATATATTGTCGTACATGACTTTATAGATACACTTGTTCGTGGATCATTATAACCCAGATAACTAAACACGTAATCATACACCAAATACCCACCTAACCTTCCCTCCTGTACGTTAGCCGAAAATAAATTCAAAATTGCCGCATCTTTTATAAGCTTATTCCCTTCGTCCATGACGAATCCTCATGAAACGTGTCCGCGTGCATATCAAAGGCAGCAATTACGTCTCATTGTAATCTAATGTAATTTAATAACGTAACGACTGACGACCACAACAGCATAATTTGCCGAACATCCCGACGTTGGGACTTCGGGCGTCTACTTAACCGTAAGGGAAGGGGACCGTTGGTTGATCCGAATACGTAAAAAAAAAAGTTTATAAAAGAAAAAAGATAAAATATAAACGAACTTAGAGAAAAAAGAAAAATATATATATATAGTCAATCAAGAGGGCGAAGGAATTAATAATAGATAGAGAGAAGGAACAATGTATAATTTATCCATGTGTGTATATAATACACATATGTATACACTGGGCTACATGATTGTAACAGTCTCACGAGATTCTACGAGATGTTGCATCAGACCATACGTGATTTTTCGTGGAAGGGATTCCACTGTCCGCTACTGCACAGTCAACCAAGGCCGGTAGACTGATTGTTTGTCAGCGATGAATTCCCACGTGATTGCTACGTCGTGTCAACGGACCGATCGTCCTGGTCATTAGCGTCAATAGAAATCGGTCATCCAGCACGCGCGATCGACCCCCCGCGATTTAGTGCCTCGCGGGGGATCCCATGGATTTCTCACGCGTCAATTCTCTTATGCGCCTTTCCACCGTGTAGGTAATGTCCAATGCGCCTCTTAGACGCTCCTTGACTAAGTAACCGATACTCCTTTGCAGCCAACCTAACCCTACTTGTACCCAACCATGGCGTGAATGAACTCGCCTCTCGTGCTCAGCGGTCGCTGCAGGTCGATAACCAACCAAGAATCCACCCCCTGCGTAACTCTCGCCATATTGGATCGGCGCCAGTTTGTCTAGGGTGGATTCAGACTAGGAAGCACCGAGACGGGATAATGACTCGGTCTTCTTGCATGGCTTTAACCTCTAATACTTTTCGAACCTATTGATCCTGCGTATGAACGACACTTTAAGAACCAGTCGACGATCAAATTGCGTACCGTTAAATGTTCTTGGATAAATTGTACAGTTTATTTCATGTCCTCTGGAATCTTTGAGAATACACCTCCACCCTTAGTTCGTATGGGGGTACCTTGGATGTTTTGATAAAAGTGAACCTAGCTGACTGAAAAGTATTTATTAGGGAGGTTAGGTACGTACGAATCAAGTCAATTTTATGTAGTAGGGATAAATAGGGTAGCATATATATGTATACATATAGTATCACTAAGTTAATGTGGATTTCAAGACAACCCGTATTTTGCCGGGAACGCAATTCAATAAATATTTTACCGGTTCTACTGTCGGTTCTACCTGATATATGAAATTGAGTTGATTATCGGTAAGATCGTAGCATAAGATTTACTACGAGTAGTATACTCGTGACGTCGCTTAAAGTGAACGGAAGTTATTTTTATGGTGGACGACGTCTCGACAACGTGCTACGTGTAGTGTAATCAATTTTTATCCTGATATACAAAAATGACAGATGTGTCAGATGGGTTGAATTACCTCGATTTTAACTCAAATAAAAAATTCAATGGGATCACATCCATTTATACTTTATCTGAGAAAAACGTGAAACCCCACTAATTCTTTGCGAGTTTAATTTTTATGCAATTCACAGCATTAATAAAATTAATAATTGGACACTATCAAATAGGTATCCATATCTCTTTGAATAATAATAATAGTCCGCGACCTTAAAAGATCCATCATCGAAATGAGCTCACCGGGTAGCGTTATTAAGGGTAGAATCGATATCACATACAGGTACTCACATAGGTGAGTCAAAGTCAGAGCCAAATTGATGGTAAAAGAAATTGACCTCGATAATGGTAACTGCCATGGGCTATTCAGCCGGTTTAAATCCTAGACGTTCTTTCCTATCGACGATAAAAATATTATCAATAACTTACATATACAGCAGGCTGCAAGCATCCGCACCGCATCATCCGGTGGCGTGCAATCAGGAAATACTGGCTTCAAGACGTAAATACTGAACGTTAAGGCCACTATGGCCTGGCTGCAGGGTCGTACTATCATACATTCGACCCAGAGCCTGATAAAGGCCATAAAAGGTCCGAAGGTCTCCATGATGTAGGCATAATCCGCTCCTGATTTCCTGATCATACATCCAAGTTCAGCATAACAATAGGCGCCGACCTAATAAAATAATAAATATAATTAATACAAAAAAAAAACCAATCTGTTCAAGTACCAATAAACAAGCATCTTGGATTGCTCAATTAAAGTCATAATTATCAGATCAATTTTTTAATTAATATATGTATATTAGATAATTAGGTCAATTTCTTTTGTGTCCCATTATAACATACTCACCATAGAGAAGAGGCCGGATGCCGTCCACACCAGGAGACTCGCATTTACACTTCCGGTGTATTTGAGCACGCCCGTAGGACTCACAAAGATTCCGGAACCTATGATGGAGCCGACGATCACCGTGACGCCATTGAGTAATGACATTTTCGCTTCCAATTTTATTTCGTCACCTCCGCCCTCGCCGCTCGTCGGCACCGCATCGTAAGGACCCTTCTCGCCATCTTTTATGCTGCCTGATTTCGACATTTCTTCTGAAAGAGGAAAAGCCAAGTTGAGGTTTACTCGAGGTAATGGCAAATGTCATCGTCCTTTTAACGGCGATGCAAATTTTGACATTTCACGAAATATAAATACTAATCATATTAAGTAATTTTCTAAGGTAATAATTATGTAATGAATAATAAACAGAACAATAATGTTTCTAACGTTGATCATCATTTCCATAATATCCATATTCGAAACTTGGACAATCATTTCTACACGCGATTCTGACTTAAGAGTATCTCATTATAAATTATTACACATAAGATCATTTTTTTTATATTCGAAGCTCGTCGAGCACGCGGAACTAATATGATTACAGCACGCAGCATCGATTGGCATTGACGTATCGTAAGATAATGACATATTTGTTTGTTTGTAAATTTTATTACAACAATACAGTACAATAGATCCGCTTTTCTTCGACATCTTTTCAGGAGTCTTGTACACTCATTTAACACATGGGTAACAGATACGACAGCACATGTTACACCTATAGGATATACATAAGAAATGAGATAAAAGTAAGTGTCTTAAGAATCCAAATAGTATTTTTCAGTTCACCGAGAATCGCAGGAAAATTCCGAATAGCGTGAAAATTCATGAATTTCGGATCGGCGTCTTTTATACAGCTACGGATTCTACTTTTGTTTTCCTGAATAATACATATCCTTGATAAGATTAACACTCGCAGAAAGGTTGCTCGGTAACGAAACGGGATTTTATACGTGAGATAAAATACGGACAAACCACTTATTCTGTTTCCAACGAGGAAAGAATTCGAGTCTAAATTTAGCCAAATTGGTATTACTACAGTTTTACAGTTTTTTACATTAAAAACTTCAGCAGTAAATTATTTGCTGCTTTTTGAAAGATAAAAAAATTATTAAAAAAAAAAAATAAATCCCTATCTAATGCAGCTTTCTTTCATCTAACCGTGGAGGCACGTCTCGTAGGTGCGTCGACGATTGTAAATGCGACTCCCTTCGTTCGTGGGAACCGGTTTGACGTCGGAAAAGTCATTATCGGAATCTCTATTCGAAGGACATTAAAAGGCAGGTGCGTGTCGTGGGCTACTGGTCGACTCTTTTCGAGAATATTGTGAACCAATCACGTCGACAGGATAACGTTCACGCCTCTTACACGGCCTGTCTGCATCGATAGCACGCGTTCTCAAATGAGCAAGAAACCTGTTCCTGATGGCAATAACTCGTCTGAACATTTGTTATTTTGCAGAACACATATACCGGATTCCAGAAATCGTTAATTAATGCGTTTAATGCATGCTCAGGGAGTTTTGTAAAATGAAATGTCACTACACTCGTCAAAATTTATTTCGTCTGTGGATCACTACTTAAACAAATTTTTTTCACGTTTTAATCCTGTGCAATATATTTATAAATACCTTGTAATGCTTGCCTCGTAATCATAAAATAATATTCCATTTGATAGAGCACAAGTATTCGTTTATAGTATACGTGAAAAAAATATATAAGTAATATATTATGGAGTTTGGATTCGTAATTGACGTCACAAAGTGCACGATACCTAACGAAATGAAAGTCAGTAGTCAACCATTAAAATTCATTAGACTTCAAAGTTTGAAATAAAATAAAAGTGCAGTTGAAAAAAACTATAAATATAAATAGACTGCAATAAAATTGTAAAAAAAAAAAATAATATTTATAATCCTGAAGTCTTTTTTGCAGAATCTCTAAAACACAGCTCTTGTAAGGAACCTATAGAAAGAAGCTTTTTTCTAGATGGAAGAGCTTAAATTAATTGGAAAGATGCTGTTTGTCGAAAATCAGGGAAAATCCTACTCGTAAGTGTGTTGGTTCGAGGAATCCCATTTGCGAAAATTTACAACTTCTCAAAGGCACGTACCGAACTCGTGCGGATAGCACAGTTTTCTGACGAAGCTACTATAACAAAAAAATTGATAGGATCCAATGAGATATTCTTTCGATAAAAAAGTGTCAGATATATAAAATTTTGTTTTTAGTAACTATCATTTATTTTTATTTTATTAGTAGAATTTGTTTCACAACCAGTAACGATCTTATTATATTAACAGACTCGCATTCCGTGCAACGTGATTCGATAAACGAGTTCTGCCAGATAACACTCGCAGCACTTTGAATAAGGAATATCAATGATACGTGAAAAAGGTGCACTTAGCAAACGTATTTGCATCTGTCATCTTACCTACGATTGTCGCAAAAAAAAATTAATCTTCCACTATAACCCAAATAGAGAGTATGAAATAGGAAGGGAGCAGCAAAATCATGGAAACAAACGTTTATCACTAAGACTTTTCGTTCGCCACCAATCTCTGATAACCTTAACCCGGGCTGAATCCTTTTCAGAAAAAGAATACAATCATGACTCCAATGTCAGGGTAAGAAAAATATTAAAAAGAGATTAATTATTTTCAAACAAAAATTAGTCGAATAAAAATCCTCACAAATATTATAGTCGCTCAAGCCTTATCGATCCCGATAGAGCAGACCATTCTGTAAGGCTACACATTATATATGTGTGTTATATACGACAGTGTACAAAAAATCTACGAAAAATAGCACTTGTAACAGAATTAATAGATATATTTATTTTCGAATTACATTTCACATACTATGTATAAAGCCTCAAATACACGTCTTACTATCAGTATCACATATGTTGTTAAGAATTTCCTACGCTCCCGCTGTCCGATATAATTGTAATCGGAATGACAATACATTGTGCATACGTTTTACTATTGAATAGAAAAACATCTTTATAGGGCAGCTGCTGTTGGTACAGCTTGAATCTACTAGAATTCTCGAACTTTTCCATTATATGAAACAGGGTGTATATGTAGAAGCACGTGCGTACAGGCGTTTCAATATAAAAGCAAACTGAACCCCTAACTGACGAGAGCGTCGATTCATAGACGAGAATACGAGGGTTTCGCATTCTGTGCCCCTCGACGCGTATACAGGGTGACCGTCAAATAGGGTGGTTGTAAAACCATAAAGGAATAGTTTGAATCAAGACTGATCAAGACTGTCGCACGAACTTTATATTCTATACAGACTGTCTACGAAAGTATGCTTAAACATTGCATCATCCCTTATTGATCTTAAGCTAACATCGACGCCCTCGCCATGTCAGAACATGAACTGTGTTTAAAGTATTTGTCGTGGAAATAAAAAATCAGCTTTAATCAATTTGAATCTATTTGCGCTATACGATGAGCATACGTTTATTCTCCGATCGGATAGATCAATCTTCTTTTATATAATTGATTAAGTCAATATTTTGCTTTTCTTCTTTTTCCTAAAAACTTTTGTTAACGGTGTAGATTTTAATACTCATGGTTTACGGATGGAAGCCGCGTCAGTGTTGAGCTGTAGGTTCAGGTGTAGATTTTCTCATTGATCAAATTTGTAATGTTAAATTTCCCGCTACTGTTTCACCATACGATGCGTGTACTATTTGTTTTCAAAGTAGGATCATATATGATTGGTAAACTTAATTTTTTTGACACAAGTTAGATACGTAATGACATCTTTCATAGGTAAAATATTTCTATACTTAAAAATTGGTTAACCTTTGTTTATAATCAATTTCGTCAAAATTAGACGCCGGTGAATTTACGTTGGATATTGTTGTTTTTATGTTTGCGTAAAGCATAGCCAATTTTTTAGGATATGGTGAATAGTATGAGAAATTTTTTATTATGATTATTCGAGTGGTATTAATACATA
>JARQSV010000335.1:1665492-1701913 GCA_030142285.1 Calameuta idolon | reverse complement strand
ACGAAAATATGCACGAATAAAGTATCTCATATATCTTCTTCATTCACAATATGTAACTGAATCTGTCCATGTAGAAGTAAACCGAGTACCTTCTTTAAGAAGTCCTTGTATTCCCACGAATATCTGCTTTAAGTGAGATCTAGGTATAAGTCTGAAGGAGCGTTTACTCCTCCATCAACTGTTGCTCCGTGATGAATCCGGACACCGCGAACACCGCGAACACCACTAAGGACTATCAATGTGAGCAGAATTTCCACTGGTGGTATTACCGTATGACGTGATGTGTATCCGCCCTGTCGTTAAATCATATAACTTTAATTAAAAATTTCAGCAGACGTTAAATCGATGTGAATTTCAAGAGCTAGAAAACGTGCTGCTCTGCCGTGGGACGTTCCGGTATGACGTCAGAAAATCAATACTGGACCACGGGAGGCTGGGTAGCCACGTCATTGATGACGTTCATGAAAATTCTGGGTTCTCCCCATTAACACTTTCCTGGAGACTGTATAGAGGATATATGAACCATGCTGAGAGTCTTTTCATTCCTTGACACTTTATCAATTTACACTAGGATGATCCTGAGACACAACGATCATGATCTGGTAACAAAAGATAACGATGAACATGCAAATCCTTAATACGTGAAACTGTCAATGTTTACTTTTGCATTAGCCACAATATACGGCACAAAAATGTATTCGTTTCACCATGCAACTAGAATGCAAATGAGACCGTTAACGCTAGACTAAAGTAAATATCCCCAGGTTTAGTTACATGTCTAAATGACTAGTTTACTATCGTAAAGGCAACAAGGTAAATAACGATCAATGTGGTTAGTAGTAATTTTCTAATTTGCCGTAAAACCTGCGCAACTGGCAACTAATTCATAATTATATTGTGTCCGTTGGTATCGTAAATATTATAGGTTACCTTCCTTGCGTTATACGTTCCCTTCACTGCGCTTTGATATACATTTAGTGTCCAGGCGCAATTATTATATACATGTATAGCGAGCATTATCCATTGGACGGCTGGTATAATTGTTTCCGAAAGAAACTAGAGCAAAGAAACAGCCTGTGCACTTTGCTAAGGAAAAGGAATAGTTGCGTAATGTAATTTGGCATTCGAAAAGAGCGTGAAAGCGAGAAGGTCGCACTTAGTCTGTCACCTGGTGGCCGTTTAAGCAATTAAAATTACTATTTTGTTTAACGTACTGACTGCATCTGGGAGATTTATAAATTGTTTTTAAAGAGCTTTACAACCACTTCACAATAAGAGGAATGTGTTTATCGTGAAAATAATATTTATCAATAAAAATAAAGATAGCGATTCAAGGATGAAGCGATTAATTTATGCAGACAGAGATTTGCTGCTTGATTTATATAGTGAAGTACAGATTTTCTCTGTGCATCAAGTTAATTCAAGGTATGGAGATCGATTTAAATTGACTGTGAATTATAGTGTACAGCAAAGAACGACCCTGTGTGCTTGCCATTATATGCGTTATACGATGGATAATATTAGCATAAGAGAGTTGCTACGAATCATACCATCTGTACTGTGGTACAGTAATTGTATTCCGTGAATTTTACTTGCGGAAAAGAAGGTACCCAGTGTACAAAATGACTGTGTATTATTTCTTTTTATATATCTATACGCGGAAGACTCTGTCCAGTGAAAGTTAATTTTTTTCATATAAAATTGTAATCAATTCCATGAAAAATCTATTTCCTTAGTCCGTAGTAATGCGGTCGATCTAAACAGCTTCCACGTGATTGCCCAAGTGACGATGCATGCACAAAATGAGGAAGTTGATCAAAATGCTAATTAGTAAAATATTTTATCATATGCAAATACCTGTACTCATTCTGGTTGAAAAATCATGTAGTCAATCTTGCTTTGTAGAGTTTAGCAAGACGCCTTGAGCGACTGGATTTTTTATACCGCAGATGAAGAATTTCTCGATCCAACTCCGCGAATTGTCTGAATTTTTAAGAATTATGATGTACAGCTTATCAGGATTCTTTCCTGGTGCTGTTCATGGAATTGTAACCATGGAATATGTTTCAATTGACAACTTGGACACCTTTCTGTTGCAATGGATCAGTGATAAATATTGTGTTTGAACTATCCAAATACCGAAAGCATAGAAAGTTGTTTGCTAGAACGAATTTGTTAAAATATTTTTCACAATGTCTCGCGAGTTGTTTTAGCCGTAAAAGATCGTACGGAACTAAGTAATCTAGTAAAACTGAAAATTGGTAGGTGTACAGGTTTCTCAGAAGAACATAACTAGGTGGAGGACATACTTGAAGAAAGTAATATAGTTGATATTGTTATATACGATTAGGGAAATAACAAGATTTTTATCGCTCCCGGAAGCTTTGTTTGGATGAAATAGATATTTTCAATTATTTATAGGTTTGTTCATTGCAAATTAAATTCTTTATTTATAGACTCTAATCGTAACGTGAAATGATCTGTTACTTGACAAGATTTCACAGTAAAAATTATTAAAGGTATTAAATGTAGTATATCTCATGACACACTATACCACATTATATGCAAGTACATTGCAAAAAGTAAATGAAATAAAAATAAGATATTTGCGCTAATACAGAGAGTCATAAATATGACTTTTATATCCATACACTGTAACTGCTGCTTATGGTGTTCACAAGAAAATATTTCAAAATATTGAATAAGCACTACAAAAATGTAATATCTTAGAGTAACAGAGTCTTAGCACAGACTAGAACCCAGTAGCAATATCGGTCTGATTCTATCTACTGTCGTTAAGTATTCTCTACATTACTAACCGGATGTCGTTTTGCAAGACATCTTTTAGAAATGAAGTACAATTAGGAGAAGACTTTTCTATATTACCTACGAAATTTAATGCTTTGCTTGTAGCACGTGCGCGTTGAAAAGCCTTTAACCTTAATAATATTTTTACTGATTACAACAGACAAAATAGTTTTTAAAGTGCTTTGAAATCAAAATGGGGAAATTTGGACCACGTTTAGCAAGTCGGAAAAAAGCTAAACGCTGGGCAAAAGGACAAAGTTCGAGTTCGAACCCTGAAACCAAGAAACATCGTGAACAGGCTCGAAGTCGATTTTTTCAAGAAAATCTTGGTACGTATATTAATTATGCATTTATCTTTATTTGTTCTATTAATTTATACTGATGATTATTATTTATAAATTATTTATGTCCGCTGAACCTATTACACAGTACCATATAATATATTATTATTTTCGAAACATGGATAAATACATTTTAAAAATGAGTTTTATTAATAAATTCATCATTAACAGGGTCTACTGGTTTAACTGCTAATGTATTAAAGAAACATGATGCTATACAAGGGGTTCAACATGTTGAAAGGATTGAAGTTGATGACGAAGGAACTACTGTGGCAGATAGCTTTAAGACGTTTGACACATTTGCTAGTGATTGGAGTAATTGTTCGAATGTTTCATTCAGTCGGTAAGGATAATATCCATCAATGTGTTTTATTTAAAAGATATT
The DNA here is from genome assembly GCA_030142285.1 of Calameuta idolon. Classification (NCBI taxonomy): domain Eukaryota; kingdom Metazoa; phylum Arthropoda; class Insecta; order Hymenoptera; family Cephidae; genus Calameuta; species Calameuta idolon. Next base: position 1,698,379 of record JARQSV010000335.1, on the reverse strand, counting down.
ATTATTTGAAATAATTATTACGCCGTATGTACACAGGTTCTTAACTCGTTTTCAATCGAGTTCCTTGGTTCACAAGGAAATGCTGGCTGTTTTAGCAGCAGTTACAGAAGTTATCAAACAAAATGGTGGTACTGAATCATCAACAGAGTATTATGCTGCTTTGGTAAAAATAATTGTTTTTAATATACAACTATTACCCTATTAGTGATAACAGTAGATATTTTATTTCATTATTTCTTGATTGCAACAGATGACTGCATTAGAAGCAGCAGAAACTGACGAGTCCGTTGCTGCTATACTATCATTGTTAGCCATGGGTTTAAAGACTGTACCAAAAAATGTTATCAGAGTACAATTCAGTCAAGCCAGTCAAGTCTTTCTTCAAATACTCACTAAGTATGCTACCAGTGAAAGTTTCCTGATTCTACGCACGGTATGTAATTTTATTTAACGTGACCACTGTGATATTCTATTTATCACCATTTTCTTATCATATTTTTGTATTTTCAGTGTATCGGTTGTCTGTCATTATTGCTGAGGTTCCAAGAAGCAGCTGTATGGTCAAACTCATCAACAATACAAGTGCTAGATGCCATCTTAGCATTTACAGTTCACACTAAACCGAAAGTTCGTAAAGCTGCGCAGCATGCAGTTTGTGCAATTCTGAAAGGTAACGATAAATTAAATATGTTTTGTTTTTCTGGCCCTTGGCTCTCTAGATCAGAAAGCCAAAAAAAAGAATCAAGAAGAAGAAATATGGCTTTCTAATATTCGCTGTTTATATCATTTTGCATCTTTCCTAGGAAGCGACATAATGAGGACTGATAATCCACCAACATATCATCCTGGTGCTCCTCAAGCAGCAAAGCATTGCCTTGCGCAATTAGAAGCTGCAGGTCAACCTGGTGGAATAACAAGTACTCTGCATACGTTAACTTTACTCAAAGACATTTGTCATCAACTTCCCAAGTCCTACGTTAAGGTATAACACATGATCCATGATCTTCTTTAATTACATACTCGTTTTAACTTATTATTTCAATTGATTATAGTCAGTTTGTGAAGGACTACTAAGAATTATGACATTGAATAACGTCTTGGTGACATCCTGTTGTCTACAAACTTTTCATGGGCTCTTTATATCAAGACCCTCCGAGTCAATACTGCCAGCACAATTAAATGCTCAAATTATAAATGCACTTTATGATTATCAACCTGCACCTGGAGACACACAGCCAACGTTGGCATGGCTTGCTGTGATGCAGGAAGCTTATTGCAATCTGGTTATGTAAGTAACTTCTTCCTTATATTAACGTTCATTACAAACTATAGTGTATTCATATTTTTATGGATATTTTAGATTATCCTTGCCCCTTTGCGCAGCCAATATCACACGAATATTAGAAAAGTGCGTTGAACTTTGGTTGTCAGACAAAAGTGAAGTATTGTCCGGCGCATCACATACTATCAAAACCCTTTTGCAAGTATGCATTACTCCTTTGTGTGCGACACAGGAAGATGCTAATAAGTAAGTCAATATAACTTTACCAATTTAGACATCGATTACCAATTGATATCGATGAATTGTGTTTTATTTCTTTCAAAGATACAAAACAACATTGGTTAAAACCATTCAGCTGATACAACAAGGAATGAAATATCAATACAATTCTGCATGGCATCATGTGCTACATCTTTTGGCTGTGATCTTCCAGGTAGACTTTTACTATAATTTAACTCGATTTATATTTTCTACTTTAACAATATGAGTTTGAAACAGATCACAGGATGTGTTTGCAAAGACGAGCTACTAGACATTCTCACTGCATTAGCCGAACTTCGGGATTCTTATAAATTTATATATAACGCTGAGGTGGAATATGCTGTTGGTGCTGCAATTAAAACTATGGGTCCCGAAATTGTTCTACGGACAATCCCTCTGCAGGTATATTTTTTAAATATATTACAGTTTCATTATTAAGATTCTAATAAATTATTTTTTTTATAGACTGGACCAGACATAATAGATATAAATAGAAGTTGGCTATTGCCTGTGCTTAAAGATTGTATTAGCAATGCTTCACTTTCTTATTTCATACAGTCACTGTTACCATTAGCCACCATGTGCGAGTAAGTATAATCGTTTAATTGTAAAAGCTGATATTAATAAATTAGAGAACACCTACGATTTTATAATTTCAGGAGAAAATCAACAGCACTCAAAGCTAATAACGATGGTGTAGGTGCGCACAGTTATGAATTACTTACATCTCAGATTTGGGCCTTGTTACCAAGTTTTTGTAACAACCCGACAGATATTAAGGACAGTTTCAAGGTATTTAAACTTTTATATTTTTTATACATCTGACTAAACATCCCACATATATTTCCTTCATACTCAACCATACAGAGCATTGCCAGGATTCTTGGAATGGCTATAGCTGAAAGAAAGGCTTTGAGATTATCAGTGATGGCTTCTTTACGAAAATTAGTCACAAAGGCAACAGAAAATAATAATGCCGAGGACATAGCAGAGCTCGCACGATTTGCTAAAAATTATTTGCCGCTTCTCTTCAATCTATATACAACTAAACCCAATGGATCGGACGAAGAAGGTCAACGTTTAGCAGCCCTAGACACTATTAGGGTTCGTAATTATATACTGCAAAGAATAGTACCATATTAACAAAACTTTTATAGAAACATATAATTTTTATTCATGACTATAGGTTTATTTAACAATCACGAGTAAGGATATAGTAGGCGAATTGTTTGATCGCGCTATGGGCAGATTAAATGAACCGGAAATCGATAGTTTCCTCAAAGAAAGTGTCTATGATTTGATAAGAATTTTAACACCGCATACTGAGAAGGAGAGACTAAAGGCACTCTACGAAAAATGTATCCCTGTACTGATGGATACTAAGAATCAAAAAGAGCAAAAGAAATCATACAGGTTTGTATCTCCAGATTCTCCAGCTTTTGAATATTATATGAATATTCTAGATCATATTCATCATAGATCGTAGCCTAGCATTTAGTTGTTCCAGAGAATAAAACAAGCAGGAAAAGTAGAATAAAGATTTTAATAACATTCTTTCAGATTGTTGGAAGAAATTTGCGGCAGTGAGAGTGACGTATGCAAACAGTTCATGTTAGAAAATCGTAAAGCTATACAAAAAGTATTAGTTAAAGCTCAAAATACAACAGTTACAACTAGCAAAAATGTAGGTCTTATTTTTACTAAATGATACATAAAATTTTTAATGATTCCGATAGGCATAATAGCTTTAATTAATAACCTTTCTGTATTCAAGGCACGTCTTCGATGTTTGAGTCATATCGTGAAAAATCATCCTCAATTAGAGAAGACAAAATTATTGCGGGCTATAGTTCCAGAAGCAGTTATGTGTATAAAGGAACTTAACGAAAAGTGTAGAACCTCAGCATATCAGTTGCTGAATATTATAGCAGATAAGCTTTTGAATAATATGGAACACTTTAAGGAATATATTGATATACTTGTTAGTGGTCTTGCCGGAGCTCCCATATTTTGTAGTGCAACTTTGTTGGCTCTTGCTTCCGTCACATATAATTATAACGGTAAGGCATTCGATTGATATTATACTGCTGATTATTGTATTCAATTTTAATTAGGCTCTATATATTATTTTCATCGTTGTAGGATTATTGGGAGTGAAAACTATTCATGAAATATTGGAACATGCTTGTGTTCTTCTTTCTGCACCAACCAGAGAAATAGTTATATCAGCTCTTTCTTTCATGAAAGTTTATATCACTGTGATGCCATCGCCTACGGTAGCGCCTACTTTACCAGCAATTGTATGTCATCCTGTTTCTAAATTGCATAGTGACATAATATTACATTGTTATTGGGCAATGTAATTATTCGGAATTTTTATTGACAATACAAATTTTTTAATATTCCAGATGGAAGCCTCGAGTAAAATGACTGAGGACTGTAAGCGTCACTTTAGACTGAAAATTCGCGATATTTTAGTGAAACTAGTGAGAAAGTATGGAATTGATACAATCACGGGAATGGTACCTGCATCGGATGAAGTGATGCATAAGAGGCTGAAAAATATTCGCAAAATTCAAACAAGAAAAGAAAAGGCTAAGGAACAGAAGAAGGCCCAACAAGGAGAGGAAGATAGCGACGAAGAATTCAATGTTAAAAGTAAACCAAAAAGGTAAGTTTATACATACAAATAGTATTATTTAAAGTATAACAACGTGCCAATGTGGAACATAATAATTTGTATTATTATATTTTATCTTATTATAGCATAGAAGAGATTTTGGCGGATAGTGATGAAGAGGAGTTTGATGAAGATATGGAGACTGATCAGCCTGACAAGGTTAAGAAGCGAAAATCAGAGAAGAAGACTTGGATTCAGGAAGATGAGGACAATATAGTGAACTTCGTGGACCCTGCAGCTGCTAAGAGCATAACAGGTCAGCAATATACTAGTTCCATTTATTTTGTTTCAATCTAATGTTACGTAAATTAATTTACGGTAATTCATAATTGAAAAATATTGTAAAATTTGTTTTTTTGCGTCTGCAGCTACTCTACCAAAACCTGTTATGCCTGGCCCATCTAAACAGAAAGTCAAAAATCATGGTTTTAAGACAGCTCCTGATGGACGTCTTATTATTAAGGATAATGATAGTGATAGTGACGATGATGACTTTAAGAAAAGTAAGAAGAAACTACCATTCCTTGGTAGTGACGATGATGATGATTTTGGTAAGCCATATATAATTTTGGGGCAAACGAATTTTTATAGTTTAAATATTTAATCAATATGTTAAAAATATATTTGTGTCGTGTAGAAGACGAGGAGACAAAATCTATAATTTCTGCTGCGACAGCTGGACGGAAACGAAGACACAGCGGAAGTACCGAAGCTGCAAGTACGAGTACTCGACCACCATTGAAATATCAAGGTAAACAGTTCAATTACAATGTTTAATAAAAATAATTATTTTAGAAATTAATTATATTATACTATTTGCAATAATGCTTCCAGCTGGGGGATCAGGAATTCATCGGCCAATACAGAATATGAAGAAAGATAATACACTTGGTAGTGAGTATCGTGCCAAGAAGGCAAAGGGAGATATAAAGAAGAAAGGCAAACCAGAACCATATGCTTATGTACCTTTGACAAGAGCAGCCTTAAATAAAAGGTTAGTAATTATTTATGTTTTATTGTTCTAAGTTATCCACGATATTATGATTGTGTACTCATGATGGTATTACAGGAAGAAATTGAAGAATGCTGGAAGATTTAAGAATATTATCTCTGGAGCAAAGAAAGGTGCACGGGCTGGTATAAAAATGAATGGAAAACATAAGTAGGTTCAATTCTTGTAAATGTTGATTCTAAAATATTTTTAAGTTCTCATTAAATAAATTAATAAAAATTTCTATATGTATATAAATACAACATTTTGAATTCTCTTCATTCCATTTCCTTTGTAAAGTATAATTTTTTTCAGTATGAATGATTGATTAAAGTAAAAGGGATAAAGTATTAAAGTAATCAATTTATTTATAAAATAATTCTTGTATTTGTAGAAATGCAGTTTCAATGGTTGGCTCTTGCCAAGAATACAGCATTAGATGATTTTATCGTTCCATTGTTGAACATAAGTGTAGTACTTATTTCTCTTTGCATAATAAAAAATAGTTCACAATGTACACTGTACTGTAAATACTGTTATTTCTTTTACCTATAATGGAGTAGCAAGAGTTGCCATTGATGTTTTAATTTGATCATAAATATCTTTATAATCAGGATGCTCTTTAATGAGTACCATTAGACTGCCACGCTTAACTCCCATTGCTGCACCAATATCTTGTCTCGATGGGGTAAAGCAATAAGGAAGCTCTTTATCTTCACACACAACTGGTAAATGGCACATTATTTCTATTGGAAATACATCTCCAGCAAAAACTACTATTCTGTAAATATATAAATGGATAGATTAGATGAAACATTAAGGTATTTCATAAACAATAGGATATGCTCCAAAATTTACTGCAAGCATAGTTGTGTTCTACTCGTTTCCATGCAGGTAAACAGACACACGACAATACTTGTATTGGCAGTAAAGTATGGAACATATCCTAAGTTAAGAAAATGTATGAAATTTACCCTCGTTCACCCTTGCGAATATGTTTTTGAACATCTTTTAGACCATTCCTAAGGTATGTTTTGTGCTTTGATGCTGAAAAAAAGTAAATAGATTATAAAAAAAAAATCAAGGAACATCACGTTATATATTTTTTACTCAACTGGACAATGTAATAGATATATTTCATTTACAAGAATTTACCTTTCTTTATACACTTGTATATTTTTTTGGTTAACTTCTTCGGTGCCATCGGCTTAGCTATGGCATTGACATTTTGCAGTTTTTCTTCATAACTAGACTCTTGAATCCCAGATGCATCTAAAGAATCCTCAGGCTCTGACTTCATAGACTTATCTTTCTCCATTTTTATTAATAAATTTTAGTTTTAAACAAAACGAACACTGTCACGCACGTGTATGCACGTGTATAACCGTACTTTGAATCAACCTAAATGCGCTTTCCATGAAGATCAACAAGCAGCGAAATAATTGAAACTAAGGATACTATTGGTTGTTGGTCAGATGTAACTTTTCTTCTGCCAATAACATGCTAGCTGTCACTATATATACGGAAGTTGCTATTCCCCCTAAAAGTCTTCTTTTTATTATACCAAAAACTATGGTTATGGTTATATCAAAGATCTGATCATTCTTCCCCTGTCATGAAAATGTCAAGAAACATAATAAGAGTATAAAATAAAAATTAAAAGTGACATGCAAAAGTATAAATTTAATATTAAAAACAAGTATTGTGAGAAAAGTATATAAGAAAACATAATATTCTATTGTATTGCAAAACTTGTTGAAAATTAGTAGATAAAGAAAATCATTTGATGTGTTCTTAGATCTTGTGTTAATTTTTTATGGTACATAATACTGGAATTGAATATGTTGATAGAAAAAAGTTATTATGTGTGATGATATTCTGATAAATAAATATGTCAACTGCGCCAATACTAAGTAAGCAACAAAATGCTTCTAAACTTTTGTGATCCATGTCTGAGGACAGAAGTAAGCTGTAGTACAGTCAGTACAGAAGGATATGAAGTAACTAATCTTACAAAAGATAATTCCAAAGGTTTTTTAGCCTACTCTTGCATAAAACCACCTATATATATTGACTTGAAGTTCATATGTAACATACAAATAAGTCATGTTATAATTTGGCCTAGTGTTGGGGCTCAGAAATCATCAGGATTTCAATTATCATCAAAAGCAATTGATGACCAAGCTATACAACATACAGTTCTTGCAGCAGGGTATTTGAATTCAAACGATGAAGGAGTGTTATTCTATAGGAGAGATATAGATGAATCAGTATCCAATACTCCTTATCATTTCTTACGAAGATATATAAAGATTTCTGACCAACGGTCTGTAAACCAAGCCAACAATCTTCGTATATGTATATTAAAGACAGAGAATTCTGTACCAGCACTAGGTCGAATAGAAGTCTGGGGAAGAGTATCACGTTGTTGTGGAAGAGATGTAATAGCAAGTATTCACTCCATGTGGATAAAAAAACATATTCCACAGGTTTCACAATCAAATAAAACAACAGCTATTGATCCTATTTCTACTAGGAAAACTCAGTAAGTTATCTCTATTTATTGTTATATGAATAATTACTTAATGCATTTATAATGGTTAAGAACATTATCTTATCTTGTTTAATATATAGAAACACAAGTGAGATATTAGAAAATGTACCTGAAGAATTTTTGGACCCAATAACATGTGAGATTATGATCCAACCAGTAACACTGCCCAGTGGGAAGATTATTGATCAAAGTACTTTAGAAAAACATGAAGCTAATGAAGCTTTATGGGGTAGAACATTAACTGATCCATTTACTGGAATGCCCTTCAATGAATTTCGAAGACCAATAGCTGCTTCTGCACTCAAATCAAGAATAGACAAATATCTTTTGGAGAACAGTGACTTGGATGAAATAAAAAAGCTACCAAGAGTCTTAGGTTCGAAATTCAAACCAACACCACCACGTGATAGACTATTAAAAGTACCAGAAACTGTTACTAAAAATGATATAACAAAGGATAATGTTGAAATTATAACAAAATTGCAACACAGTCTCTCCTCAAATCAGAGTAGTTGTAAGAAAAGGAAAGCTCATCACCATAAATTACCAGTTGTTGCAGTGTGTTCTAAGCAAGCAGCAGGTCCATCAACAATCATAAAAAGGACCAAAGTTATAACATCAAAAAATAATGAATGCATTAAAACAACAAAAGAGGAATCTACAAATATAAAAATTGATAGCAAATTGGAAGAGAACATTCAGGACGTGTTATCGAGTCTGAAACGTTTTAGTTCGCCACAACATTCAGTTTGTGAATTAGAAAGTTGTAGCTGCTGCTCGAATAGTATTCTTTACAAATTGCCATGCAAGCATATAGTCTGCAGGAAGGTGTTAACATCTATCACCAGCTTACAATGTAAATGTTGTGGTACGCCATATAAAACCTGCGATCCAAAGAGGATCTACCAATAAAATAAAATGTATGCCTTTTCTACAGGAATCATATTATTTATTCACTGATCCCCAAATCATTTATTGAGCATTTATATAAATAAATAACGTTATATGAAATTAGATGAATTGAATAAAATACGATGAGAACGTCATCAAGGTAGTTAAAGCACTGTCAAGTGTAATTTTAATTAGCCTTGATATCTTCACGAATATCCAGAATCTGGAAATACATACTTTGCTAGATAAGAATCTGAAAGATTTCGAGTAAATTCAAATTTACAATAACAGTACTTCTATATTTTCATAAGGTAATGTCAGCTGCCATGGACGTCGTTTAGGTGCTTCATAATATTCTCCGATTCTCACAGAAATCGGAGATGTATCTAAATGATCGAATGTAAGTTTAAAAGTCTGAAAATCGAATATTAATTCTTTATTTCTGGTTGACTTGGACAAACTACAGATTATAAAAGATGCTTATTTTCGCGCCCAAAATTTATCTCAATCGGTAGTAGTAGATTCCGTTGTACAAAAGTTCAATGAATCATTTAGGTTACTCATATTCGATATTAATGCATCTCAAATTCAAAGAACAAATTCATATCTTCTTTATAATTTATAGAAGTAGCATAAAAACCTCCAAATTTTAATTGAATATTAAATTCACAGTAAGAAAGGAACGGATTTTAGTTTGAACAGCGGATAGGAATCATCACGTGCCAGTGTCATATGACAGTAAACTGGTCAGGCGCCCAGAGTGCCTTCTGCTCGAGTCGAACCTTACTAATCACTCCGAACGGTGCATCGTGACAGAAATCATGTTGGGGTCTCGTTTTATTGTGGCCCTGGGGCTTCTGATTTCATTGCAAATTGCAACAATACTTGCTGGCGACACAGTACCTGTACTTTTGTGGGGAGGTGAAGCCACTAGCTCACCGTTATCTGCCGCGAATCCGCTCCTCAAGACTTCTCCGGTTGAATTCGAAGGAATCTTGGCTGAGAAGGTGGGCGGATCCCAGCCACCCGTACTTCTCTTCGTCAGGGACAACCTCTGTGTCGAGGATTTGAGCCATCACAAGAACGTATGTATTAAGAAGTTTAAATTCGCTATTTATAATTATTTCATTACCGAAGAGAGAATTTTTGACCTTAAAAGTATTTGGGTTCATCGCTGAGAAAGTTTCCCTATCGTCCTTTTTTCAATCGTATTTTTAATCTATACATTACAATTATTTGGTAATGATTATATGGCGAGTTGATACTTGGATGTTTGTTACTGACGAATTATAGATAATTGTATATATTATCCACTTCTTTTTAGGCCTTCTTGGACTTGAATAATGGTGGTTCGCTGACATACTTGCCTGCAGTTGATAGACCTCTACCTGTGTTTGAGAGTTTACCAGCTTATAATCAAACTAGTGATGATACTCCTGAATTTATTTCTGATGGACAACTCGTAACTGTCTCAATTACCAACCTGGACACTATTCCTGAAATTTACAAGACAGTGCAAGAATCTAGTCCCAACTTGCTTATAGGCCTAACAGGCCGCTCTTGCAGTTACAGCCGTTCCGAACGTATTAGAAGAGCAGTGAAAGCCCAAAATGATAATTATTTTTTGGTCACTTCAGATCGAGTCCTTTTATATTCATCTGTTGCACCTTATCTCAAGGTAAGAATATACGTTAGATTTGTTTCCTTTGCAATTGCAGACATATGCTGTTAGAATAAAATCACTTTCATGCAAATATATTTAATTGACAATATGAATTTAGGTTTCAGACACTGCAGACTATCAGCAACTTTCATCTCCAACCAATGTCTCAAATGATGGAAATAGTACTACAAATTCTGTGCAATTAAACATGGTCTTTGACGTTACCATGGGTAACATCAAAGAAATTACACTTCGCATGCAGTTTACAGTTGAAACAGCAGGCTACTACACGCTGAAAAGTGTCGAGTACGAACCTACAGGCTTGAATGCTACTAACCTTTATTCCAATACAGAAATTGTTTTCCCTTTCAACTTTTCATACCACTGCTCACAAAATACTGTATTCAACAGTACCTCGGTATTTTTAAACATAACTAATATTCAAGTGCAAGTTGATGCGACATCATTTGATGATGCGTACGATTGTGTGGGTTTTACAACAATTCCAATTTGGATGGGACTATTCGTCACTGCCATCATGGCTATGATTTTGATCTGGGGATTAACAATGGTGATGGATATTCGTACAATGGACCGGTTTGACGATCCTAAGGGTAAGACCATTACCATCTCTGCGTCAGAATAAAGGTCGGTACTGTAGTAAATATATCGTTTTATGTAAATATACACTCAAAGATTTAAGTGCTGTATACTTTGAAGCTACAAAATATGAAAAGTAAAAGGACGTGTTCTGTTGATATTAGTAGAATTCTGCATTCTATTGCATACACCTTTCGAAGGATGCTGTATAAGACGGATGCAACATCTATATAGTATTCATAACATTGTTATTCGATACATCAATTTAAATTAGCAACATAGTATAATGCAAGCCAGGTGGTGGTCTTTAGCGTCTATATAATTGTTTTATTTTCATTGATACCTGATATAGCTGAAACATCTTCACTTCATTCCATTCTCGTGTATGATACCACTATTTTCTGTATTCATATCGTTAAATGAGTTACGGATGTGATCTTGATCATCGTTTTATCATGTTTTTTCATTACTGTCATATAATCTATTACGTGATGAACTAGTTGGCATAAAAATTCTTATTGGTAGAATGCATCGATACGTATGTGGAAAGCGTATAGGAACCAGTCATAATGCAAGATGAAGCGCGAGTGTCTGATTGCACGAACCAAGAGTCATAGAAATTTCATTCCTTCATTTTCTTTACATCATTACTACTTGGGTAGGTTTAACACATTGTTGTCTAAACAACTTTGGTATACAGTCTTTGAAAAATTTTGAAACTATGCATTCGTTATAAAATATTGTACCGATTGTGAGTATATGTCATAGATGCAATGTATTACAATATACTCCTTGTATAAAGCATAGTTTTAAAGGTGTATAATAAATTAATAAATGAAAACTTAATTGCAAGGCCGAATCAAAGTACGATATATTGCAAATAATCTTTTATTTATTCGATTTAAAACCTGTCAAGTAACCGATATAATTGTTATTGCTAATATATCGAAAAGTGATGAATTTAAAATTACTCAAATAAGAAGGTTGCTTTACGTTTATAGTATTACAATTGCATATGCTCCCTAGTATACTTGATACGGCCTTGCCACAAATTAGTGTAAATGCCGTTCTTTTTATCAAAATACACACAGACCTTTATTACGGTATAGGAAATAAGTGTATGCTATAAATAATATGTTGCGCTTTATTAATATGACTCGTCGACTAACGCGAGCATGCTGGAAAATCTACGCCATGGAGCACTAAGAAATTCATCGAGTACGGTGGAAGAGGAATATTCTGATTTGCATTAAATATTATCGGTCTGAAGGGTGGTAAGTCTCCATTAGATTGCAGCATCAATATTTCTTCATTAAGTTTTATTTTCCTATGCAAATATTAATGTATATAATTTTCTGAATTAAGAATCACACTTGTGATATATTAAGTAAAGTTGGAGAATCGTAAATATATTAAGATTTTACATACCTGGATGTTAGTTGTTCAGAGGTCAAAGCATAGAAGAATATTTTGACACTTCTATCAAGGCCTTGAAACAAAATATTGGTTTGAACCTTGTTTAAATTTATTCCGTATACAGTAATTGCTGGGACTCTGTTGAGCAGGGCCTTCTGAGGAGTGCAATGTACGTATAGTCTTAACATTTCTGAGTCCGGTGATACTATCTCCAAAACTATCTCAGAGACGAAATTTTGGAACATTACGCTAACCCACCAATCAGGATTAGGATCAAGATCCGGTCCTACCATAGCATAATTTCCACCAAATAATGATTGTCTTGTTACGCTATAGACACCAGATTTAGCGCTATATCCTAACTTATCCAGCCAAAGGAAACCGGCCACAAATCTATCTGATAATCCTGGTGCACCACCGCCATATGCTGTGCTGGTTTCCGCTGTGAATATTACAATAAATTTACAAGCCTCCTGTATAAAGTATCGTAAGTCAGATTGAATGTTAGATTACAAAATTCATACATAGCCACATCTTAATTTTTTGTCCTGATGCATTGATTGCTTGTTTCATTGATTTGATTTGTCCTGGCAGATAATCAAATGTGGCAGGATTTACGAAATCTTCGACTTTTGCTTCACGACCGTTTAAGTAGTATTGGTGCCAAGTAACATAATCCACACTGTTATTGTTGTTTTCCAAAAAAGTTCTAGCGTAGTCCTCTCCTTTGTGGTTTTCATCACCAACATGATTTACTTCCGGCCCTATGAGAATGCTACTTGCATATCCTAACGAATCTAACAATGCTCGTAATACAATGTAATCCATTGCCAACTGCTGCGGTAAGATTTTTACATTGAACACGTGCTGGAAGGAATTAGGTTCTGAAATTTCAAATTATTTTTTATTAGCGAGTTGAAAAAAATGATAAGGTTTCTAACTCACCATTTCCTAATTGCCAATCCATTGACATTTCATGACCTTTAGCAAAAAGGATAATTTCTTTAGCATTAGTATAATTCCATGAACCATCAGGATTTCTAATCAAAGCGTTCAAGTCAAAGATCATTCTTAATCCAGTATTATTTGCGAATTCGTAAATCGTCATAAGATCTTTATTAGTGATCGTAAAATTACTAATGTCGTTTCCATCTACGGGACTCGTTGGTTTTAGAGAATGCATCGGTAAGATCTATTAAAATTATAGACAGTATGAGGATCAATCAATTACTTTCGCTGTGATATGGTTAAAGATTATTTACAAAGAGACCTTGTTAAAGAAGAGACAATCAGCAGAGGTTCCTCCAACCCTGACATAAGCAGGACTTAAGTGTCGAGCAAGATTTATAAATCGGTCATCTTTTATAGGCAATTTATTCATATTTCGAAGCAAAGAAGTATCCAATCCAAAGGATACAAATTGGTGGGAAGTTATGTGTAATGGAGTCTTGCTTGATCTCAAAATTATAACACGCGTATTAGGCAACTGCTCTTGGCTCAGATTCCACAAAGACATGAGCAATAGAACAATACACAATCCAACCACAGTTGAATTAAGAATGGACCGGAACTTCCCATCTATAAAATGAATATATAATAAATAGAACTAATTTAGAGAACACAATAAAAAATGTTTAATTTTCCTGGAATTTAGCGCCTTTTTTAAACTATACTCTGTAGATGTCACTATCAACAGTATATCATATAATTTTCACGTGGATTTAATCGGACCATGAAAAACATCAAATCAATAAATGTATTATACGTATAATTTTATTATCTAATCGATTGCTTATAAAGTGATATTTATAGAAATCGAAAACAATGGTGAACACAAGAATTTTCATATATGCGTTGTACGTACTGTGGTAGGAATGGGTGTCACTCAGATTTTGGTATTGGTTTTTTTCTCCGTTATGTAGCACAAAGTAACTCATATTTTTCCCTTCTTGCAATACTTTTACAATGACAGACTCGTTCCAGTTAATTCGCTATAGCCTCTGTGCTCATAATAAAATTCTGGCATACATCAAAACAAATGATTACTCTCATTCAACTGGCACAGCATCCGCTGATAGACAACTGCATTCGATAAAACGTATTAGGAAGTGAGTCAGGGGCGGCTGATTCTCTGCAGGCACCTTTTGATAAATTTGAAAATTTTAACCTCACCGTAGTCCATCAGGTTTGCCATGTTCTTTAAATTACGGTATAGAGACAAAAATAAGTTTGCTATATATGTTCTTAGAATTCTACTACATCGTAATGAATCATTGGTATATTGTAGTTCACTTATTTCGTCTGGATTTAGACAATGACGACTTGGACGATGGATTTTGATCAATATTCTACAAGTTATGTAAAACATAAGTTTCCTTATTAAAAACTACCCTAACTTTTATCTTACCGTAGGCGTACTTGAATTCATTCTTTGTTTATAGAGTTCAGGATTTTGATTGTCTGTTAAAAAATTACTGTCATTCGTTGGCTTTCTTGAACGTGATGACGAACAAGATGCTTTTTGTTGCTTAGAAGTTACTTTTTTATCTCCTTTTGTCACTTTTCCAGTAGTTAAACCTTTACGACGAAGATATCCTCTCCGTCTCTTTAAAACTTTGTTTAAAATACAGCTATTAATTTCAGCTTCCTTATTTTTATGAATGATTATATTTTAATTTAATCTTAAGATACCTGATGGTGGTATATTTAGGTTAATGGGATCAGAACTTGAACTCGAGGAATAATAACGAACCGAACGACTTCGGTATACTGAAGTACGATTCCTGTAGGTTAAATTACGTCTTCGTTTTCTTCTGATTAACATATGCTGTTTTGATTCAGTATTGCTCAATTCATCTTCAGCCCAAAATTGTCGGTCAGTATCGTCCGATATTGGTGGTATGGGTACGGGAGGCTTGAAAAAATGATTACTATGCATTTACGGGTAATGACATATTTTTTAATCACTAAATAACCGCAGTCGCTCAGCATGTCATATTTGAAAAACTTTCAATGTTCCATATGCACAAAAACCTACAGCTTCTCCGGATGTACTAGGCAGATTGAATCGTTTGTGGTGGAGATGTAATCTTGACATCATTCTAATTGTATTAGCAGTAAGAGTTGTACAATTTTGGTAAGAATCTTCTTCCTCTGAAGTATAAATCAATTTTTTACAATCGCCTCGTGCGTGGTGACCCATTTTTTTCTAAACTTTATACGTTTTTATATATTTTTTGTACTTTTCTTTCAAAGTATATACATTGACTTGGAGAGACTAACAAATTTTGCTCATCTGACAGCTGTCTAAATTTTTAATCGAAGATGAATGACTTCATTCGGTATCTTTTGTTGTCAAAAGTCAAAATTGAAAAGATTATTACATTCACGATACATATATATGTACATAGAAGACATATATAAACAACGAAAGGTACCGAATAAATATGTATATGTATATATATATATACACATACATACATACACACACTTTTGAATTCGTTTCAGCAAACATTTAAAATATTTATTGATACAAACTTATAATTTGTAAATATATAAGAAAGTTATATTACAAAATTGCATTTGAACGAAAGCACGTATGTCGCCAAAAACTCATATCATTGCTCAAAAGTCCTGATAATTTTATAAAATAAATCTTCTAATAAACATGGACATATTCTATTACGTTTTTAATCCGTGCAACGTTTGTATTGCAAACTAATATTAAAACTTAGATGTAAATAAATTAACGTACATTAATACTATTGTCTTACGACTTTATCAAAAAGAACTTTTTACGTTATCGCTTATAGTGATCACGTTATACTAAAACAAAGCCTTTAGTGATTTACGTGGATTGAAAATAGTTGATATAATCGATAAGCGGAACGTATCAGATACAATCAATTATAAGCGATAAACGCATTTACATGTGGTACCAAAAGTACACAATACCATTTATGTTTCAGAAAATTGTTCATACTCAGTACTATACTTTGTACAATATAAAAATCACCACTCGGATAATTCACAGAGTCTCGACAATGCTTGATACTTCAGGAACATTATTTGAAAAGATAAAATAATCCGCAACAATTGATTAATCATTTTCAGACTTTCTGCGCTTTTTCGTACGTGGACTGTCAGTATCATGTGGACTCGGTGTAATGTGACTCCGTTTTCTCTTTACACTAGATTCACTAGCTTCACTACTACTGCTAGCAGCAGTTCTAGTTTCTCTGCGAAATGGTCCCTCGCCGGTGACTTGCACAAGAATCTAGAACAAAGAAAAATAAAAAAACAATATAAATTTGAAAATTGCTACCAGAATAAACCTAAGATCCTTTAAATTTACCTGCATATGTTGAAGACATTCCTCCTGCATGGACACCGCCATTTTGTAGACAAACGTGTCGTGTTTATTGTAGATTATGGCATTTTGGAACATGAGCATAACGTCTCGCTGAAAATGCATTGTTGATCGGATTGTACCATTGTCTATGTTCTTCTTAATAGTTGATAAATCCATTGGACGAAATATCACCGAATGATAACCAGGAGCTTGATCCTCTGTGATTGGTCTAAGAAATACTGATGCATATTTGTGCGTAGCTAGGCGATTGTAAACCAGCATAACTGCTTTCTTCCAAGCACGATAATCAGCACCCTCTCCACTTCCTTCATTTTCTGGTTCACTGTCCACAGCCAAGGTTTGCTTCTTTGAGTAAGTCTTCATAGCCCGGCCACCGCTTAGTTTACTGAGTCCTGATTCCTCTTCATCAAGATCGCCTACGTCATCGCCTACACTACCTGCAGATTCTGTTACTTCTTTTTTAATTATTGATTCCACTTTTTCTACTTCCTTAGGCTCTGCTTTCTCTTCCTTGATCTCCTTGTCCGCCTTCTTTGGCTCCTCTTTAACTGGAGGTGTTATAATCTCTGGAATTGCTTTTGACTCTTCCTCTATCTTTTGCGCGTCAGAGTTTTCTGGTAATGTCGCTGGTAATTGTTCGTTTTCTTTACTAATTGTATCTTCTATTTGTGTTTCTACTTTTAATTCTTCTTCAGGTTCTTCTTTTGTGTTTTCTATCTCCTCAATTATTGTCGATGCACTCGCATCCTGCGTTATACTTGATTGTTTCTGATCTTCCTTTGGAGGTATTTTCTCTGAAGCTGATGCTTCTGTATCTTCAGTAGTATCTTTTGTATCCTCTTTCATTAATTCATCAATAATAGTCTCAGTAACAGTTTCAACTGATTCTTCCTGCTTCACTGTTGAAGCATCGTTTTTGACTTCTACGTTAGGTTCTATTTTTGGCGTAGTAGATACTTCCTCTTTGATTGTTTCTAAATCATCTGGATTTTCAATTGTATTCTCTATTATAGAAGATTCGATTGCTATTTTCTTCTTTTCACGATCTTCAGAACTGTGTGAACTCTCGTCATCCTCCAATATAAAACTAATGTCTTGTGATTTCTCCGTATCTTCTGCACTAGGTGCATCATTCGTAGTTTCCGATGAAACGCTTGCGACTTCCGCCCCGACAGGAGTATCCTGATCTCCCGTGATCTTTGCCAAATGTAATTCCAGTTGATCTATTTCCATGTCTTCCTTCTCTTCAATTTCCTCACAGGATTCTTGTATCTCTATGTTATCGTTAGTAATTTCTTTTACAGGAACTACTGTTTCTGTTTCTGTTTTTGCTTCTACTTCTTCTTCCTCTTCCTCTTCTTCTTCCTCCTCCTCCTCTTCCTCTTCCTCTTCCGATTGTACTTCTTCAACGACGTCCACTGTGGATTCTTTTATGACACTTGGAACATTAGTATCTTCTTTTAAATCGACAAGTATCGTTTCTGGTGATTTTTCTTTTTCTTCGTCATTTTCTTGCTCTATTATAGTTTCCTTCTCTTTGACGGAAGAATCGTTCTTATCTTTTTCATCCTTATCTTCTGTAATCTGTTCCGATCTCTCGTCTGACGTTACCGTCTCGTTCGAGACACTATCTTCCACTTTTGAATTATCTTTAACAATCAAAGTGTTAGGCCGCGTTTCAGTAACGATTATCTTTGTCTCTGCAGGTTCAATAGCTACAGTACCAATGATCTCAGCGATATTAGATGTACTCGAGTCAATCTCTTCAATAGCTATATCGCTTTGAGGAGAATTAGATAGCGACACAGGTTCATCGACATCTCTAGGCTGTTGACGTTCTGTAACAATTTCTGGTGCTAGAGGCAAACTTAAACTTGAAACTACTGAGGCTGTTGTTGATGTATCCAGAGTTTGCGGACTTGCTGTGATTTCTTCTTTTATGAGTTCTTCGATATCCCCAATAATCTCATTTATTTCATCTTTATCTATAACATCAGCCATAATGTCTTTCCGTATAACGTCGTCAATATGATCGATTATTTGCACCATGCTCTCTTGGTTAGAAATATTCGACGATGAATTAATTGCTGGCGTTTGGGTTACCTGTACTTCATTGATTTTTGTGATTTGATTAGTAGAACGGGATTGGATTTCAATATCTGTAACTATATTTTGCTGTGGTATATTTGCTGTTGTAGTTTGCAAGTTTGGTAAAGGACCTCTCTGTGCATTTGCTGGGAGTTCTAGAAGTCTAGACAGAGTCGGTGCACTGACTGATGGTCTTTCGATTGGTGTATCCGCAATTGATATTGAAACCAACTGATGCAATTGGGGTGATACTCTTTGTGTCAATTGTGGAGTTGGCACTTTGGGACTTGATCCTAGGAGACTTGCAATAGTCGGGGAACTAACTTGCGCGGAGGTTGTTGGTGTTTGAATCTGTGTTGTTGGACTAGGGGATTTTAGTAAACTTGTTAATAATGGTGATCTACCACCTCTATTCTTTCTATCTTCTTCTTCGGTAGCAGTATTGTCATTTAGTTCCTGACTCTCTGCCACAGCTTCTACTGGTTTCCGTTGATTCGCAGGACTCACTGCTAGTGGAGCTGGTGCATCCTGTTTCTGTTGACGTTTTGCTAGCCATGCTGAATGGGCCCGTGATTTTTGTTCTTGCTCACGTTCTTCTTGTTCAATAGCTAGCCACATTTTTTGCATTTTTTCTTCTGATACAGTGCCTGATTTTAATAAATTGACTTCAGCCTTTAACTGCTGGTATTCATCTCTTTGGAATGCAAGAATTTGACCCAATTCTGCTATTCTTTCTTGAGTTAAGCGCTTCACAATAGATTCTCCAGTTGTTTCACCACTTTCTCGCTTTTTTCTTTTTGGTGTATCTGCATTTTCTAGTAAGTGCGCATATTGTATGGCACATGATTTTTGAGAAAACCAATCTGGAGGTCTCAAAGCTTCTTTTTCGGCAAAGGGCTTTAACGATCTTGAGACACTTATCCAATTCTGATCCCCAGACTTCAGTACACTGGAGGCCAGACATAATTGCTCCCGTGTGCTCCATGTATCATAGGATATACGTTTAAGTTTCAATCCTATAAATATATATCACTTTATACATGTAGTTTAATTTAACAATATGCAGTATATCTGGTCAAATGAAATATAAATTATGCAACGCAAAGTTTACTTGAATAATGTTAATGTGGTTTATAATATATACATGTACTTTATGTTTCAAAATATTAAATGAAACTGTTTAATAATGCAACACAAAAATGATTTATACATAACATAATCATTAACCTCAAACAAAAATATTAAATAATAAATTATGCATAGTGTAGTAAATAATGTTATACAATCACTTACTATCTTGAACGGATGCCATAATTTTAGTAAATCAAGTAGCTCAATTCTTATAATTCACAATGAACCAGTAATTATAAATATTTCTGATATAGCTTATGCTGAAACAAACTCCATGTATGCAGCCATGTTGGAAAATCATGACTTCTAGTCTATTGGCTCTTGGCAGTTCGCGGCTTTACAACAAGGGATTAAGCACGTGGAGGGTGATAGAGGTAAAGTTATTAATAAAATTATATTACTTTCCAGTCGTTATTACGGTCAATTATTAAAAGCCTAATATCTCTAACATATATAATAAAGAGAAATATAACTGAGAAGTAATTATTCTCTGATGTATATTTGAGGTTAACACCAATATTTTATACTGGCGGAAAACAATAAATAACAATACTATTACATGTGTAATTGATTATTGTAAACAATTATATTCTTCAATTGTTTGACATATGTTAAAGCATAATGTATTTAGCGATTTATATTCCTCTTATCGTATCGTTATTTAACGTAATTTTTAATGTAGAGTGTTCTGTAATAGATCCTCTCTTAAATAAAAGAATTGCAGTATTATATCTTTCAGTAAAATCTTTGTGTCCTCAAATTGGTAATAATCAGTATTCCTTTAATAATACAATGTGCAATCATTAAAATCTCCAATAATAATATAAGCAAATTTTCAATATTCATATAAATTATTATACATATATTGACCCAATAATAATTCATTAAACTAATGCAATTGAATGTTCCTGTAGCACAGAGCAATCTACAATGGTTAAAGTAAAGAATAAAAAAAAGAATTTAGCTGAATCTACTGCGAGCAAAAGAGATCAACAAAAGAAGAAGATTTTAAATCCATTTGAGGTACATATAAATAAAGAAAAGCAAAAAGTGCTTGGTCGAAAGAACAAGGCAGACCGTGGTTTACCAGGTACTTCACGTGCAAAAGCAATAAATAAACGTAAGCGAACATTATTACATGAGTACAAAGTTAAAGACAAGGACAATGCATTCCTTGATAGACGTATTGGCGAGAAAAATGCAGCACTGTCGCAAGAGGATAAAATAATGGCCAGATTTGTGGCAGAACGAATGAAAGCACATAAAAAGCAAGATATTTTTAATTTAAATGATGATGAAGTATTGACACATAGAGGTCAAACCTTGGCTGAAATTGAGAAATTTGATGATCCAAAGAGCGATGATGATGAGTTCAGCGATGACGAGAGTAAAACTGGGAAACTGGATAAAAAGTTTGTCAGTGAAGCTCACTTTGGTGGTGGAGTGTTGTCTAAGCCAGACAGTCAAATGTCCAGAAAAGATCTAATAGATCAATTAATTACTGAATCAAAGAAACGTAAAGCTGAGAAGCAAAAAATTCGTGAACAAACCATAGATCTGACAGAAAAACTTGATTCAGAATGGAAAGATCTTTTGCCTTTAGTAGCAGCTTCAAAGAAAACTGCTCAGGATTCAGAGGAAAAATTGAAAGTTGATGATTATGATATTGCCATGAGAGAATTAAAATTTGAGGCCAGAGGTAATCCAACTGATAGATTAAAATCAGAGGAAGAAATTGCAAAAGAAGAAAAGGAAAAATTAGAAGCATTAGAAGCTGACAGATTAGCAAGAATGAAAGGATTTACTGATAATTCAGATGGGCAACCAAAACACAAATCAGCCGATGATTTAGATGATGGTTTTTACATGGAAAGTATTGAAGAGGAACCATTAGCTTATGGAGAAGATGGTATGCTAAAAGTTGAAAAGGAAAAATCAAACGAATCTGAAGACCATGATGGTTCAGAAGATAACAGAAGTTCTTATGAAGATAGCGGCGTAGATGATGAAGATAATGACGCCGAAAAGCAGCAGAACAAAGATATTGGTGAACATATCTCTAAAAATAATAGCACAAAGATTGAACTTGAAGATGAGGAAAAAGAAGAACAAGAACAGAGAACACAGAAGTTGGAAAATAGAAATAGTGAAGATGTTGAGAAAATGGCAAAATTAATGGGATGGGATGTTAGTAGCATCACATCAAAGTTACAAGAAAACGATCCTTATGACAATATTCCTGTATTAAAAATATCAGATGATAATGATAATGAAAAGATGAAAGTTCAGTCCAATAGTACATCCAGCAAAGCAATAAAGTTAAAAGAAAAGAATCTATCAAAGATAATAGTAGAAGAAGAAAACGATTCTCCAAATGAAAATAGTTCGGAAAAAGAATCATCGGAAGAGGAAGATAATTTATCTGATTTGAAAGAGTCTGAATCGTCCAGTGAAGATGAAGAATCTAGCAATAAAAAGAATGTTAGGTTTTCCAATAGTGTATCGCAGAAGAAATCAATTTCGGACAACGTAGATTCAATTCGAAAACCAAAATCAATTCTCAAAGTAAAAAATAATGAAGACTCTGAATCTTATATATTAAATGACGAAACAAGAAAATTAGAAATCAAAGCAGATCTTATGAAAAGGAAAGAAATAATGGAGAAAGCACGGCAAGAATTGCCATACACATACACAGCACCGGACACCTTCGAAGAACTACAAGAATTACTGGAAGATCGGTTACCAGATTATCAATCAGTAATCGTGGAAAGAATCATTAAGTGTAATCATCCTTCATTAGGTGAAGGCAATAACGAAAAGTTGGCTAATTTATTTGCATATTTGCTGCAGCACTTAAATGATTGTGCTTTAGGAGAAACTATTGAAGATTTAGTCAAGTGTTTCCAAATTTTTGACAGGTATGATTCCAGATTATACTAATAATACTTTACTAGGATTTAATAATAAATTGCTTGTTAAATAGAAACATAAATCTTTTTAGATTATGTCCTCACCTTTATGATCTTGCACACATGAATCCTCTGAATACAAAAATTTGTATTCAAGAAGTAATAAAAGAGAAGCATGAAGAATTTGAGCGAAATAAGAAGAGGTATCCTGGTTTGGATACGGTAAAAAGAGAATATTTATTATTGATATTTTATGAGTTCTATTCTATATTATTTTTTATAAAGATTTTCTCTTGCAGCTAATCTTTTTGAAATTGGTATCACTACTGTTTCCTACATCTGACTTTAGACATCCTGTTGTTACGCCGTGTTTAGTATTTATGTGTCAAATTTTAACGAGATGCCGTGTTAAAAGCAGAAGTGCAATTTCCAAAGGGTTGTTTATTTCAACTCTTGTTTTAGAGGTAAATACAATTAGCAACATGAAATAGATTAGCATAACATGATACAGTACACTTAATATATGTTTTTGACAGTATTTTTACATTTACAGTATACCCTTTTGAGCAAACGCTTTGCTCCATCGGTCATTAATTTCTTACGTGGTGTAATACATATGGCTACACCAAAACCATCTGTTCAAATTATTAAAACAATCCCACCTTTCAAATCGACTGGTGAATTCATTAACTTATTGATCCCAGAGAAAGAAGAAACGAATTTGAAGATAAATCCAAAAGAAACTCGTTTGAGTATAAATGATTTATTACAAGATGAAATAGATGATGAATTCAGAGTAAAAGCTTTTTTAGCCGCTGTGAATTTGGTTTCTGAATTTAGGAACCAACTAGAAGAGTTAGAAGCGGTCTATTCAATATTTGAACCAATCGTAAAATTATTGAAGATGAACACCTTGAACAGATATCCAACGAATATAAAAGAACATGTACAAAAGATTCACAAGGACTTGGAAGAATTAAAAAATAAAAGACTGGAATACATGGTTCTTGCGAAAAAGAAACCGAAAGCATTAAGATTGTATGAACCTCGAATAGAAAAAGTGTAAGTAATTTATTATAGGACGTATATTTGTTTAATTGAATTTTAAGTTTTTATGTCTGACTTTTTGATTATGTAAAATGTATCTATGCAGGTATGATGGCAAGAGGCACAAACCGATGTCTAAGGAAAAGGCTGAAAGAGAAAAATTATTGCACAAATATAAGAGGGAAATGAAAGGCGCTATTCGAGAAGTCCGAAAAGACAGGGCATTCTTGGCTAAAGTACAAATTAAGCAACAGATTAAAAGTGACGCCGAACGTAAACGGAAAGTCCTGGAAATCTTTGGTGAAGCATCAGTTCAGCAGGGAGAACTTAATAAGATAAAACGGAAAAAAGCTAAATAATTTTAATCATTTGACAATTATTACATTACTCTGAATAATTGTTTATTATTGTTCGAACATGTTACATGTCTTTTACATGAAATGCGTTGTGTCATGTGAAATGCAGCTTTGTAATTATTGTAGAATAAAATGTAATTTTTGTAATCACTTATTTTGTTATGTATAGAATTATACTAATTAGTAAAACTTTGAGCAATTACTGCTCGTAACGTAAAATGCCGATGGTGGTAATAATTTTTGACTGATACCTTTAGGTTTTGCTAATGTGCATATATCCTTCTTAAATTGGACGGGTGAACATTTTTTTACGACGTTTTGAAAACATGGGGAACTATCAATATTAGTTTGGGTCGAATTTAAAATAGATTCGAAACTTTCAGAAGATAAAGTTTTTTCGTTTACGTCATTCCTATATATATTTAGATTTTTACGGTTTGTCTCGTTAAATCTTAAAGATTCATGTTCTTCATCTAACATGTGTGATTTATAATTGCTTTCATAATTCAATTTTTCAGCCGTTTTCAATATATTTGGGAAAGAAGCTGAGTTTTTTATAAAATTTGGTATAATAAGACGCGGCCTTTTCTCTTTGGATATATTTTTCCTTACACTATTATCCATGTTAGATTTTTTAGCACGACTTAAAGTACTAATTGTTCTTAGCCATTTATTAAAAAACTTTTTCAAAATTTCAAAATCTTGCAATGCATTTCTAACAATTTCTTTTTCTCGAATCTCATATCGCTCATCAATTTTGTATAAGCAAATTCTAAAAATATGTCTAAGACCTTCCTGAAGAACTAATTTCTTATGAAATTCTTTAGCAGCTTGATATTCCAGCCTTCTTTCTATCCTTACTTTAACATACTTTTTCCAAATGTTAAGGAACTTCTTTTTTAGTTTTATTTCGTAAATCTCATTTGCCCAATTTTCCTTATCATGATCGTTTAGGGCTCTTTGGTATTTTGTATACCAGATAGAGATGAATCTTTTTAGGAAAACGAATTGCGCTCTGTTAAATAACTTTTTCTTCCGCAATTTTTTGACTCTATGCTCCTGAAAGAATATCATCCAATGATGTATGTATTTTCGAGTTAAAAGTTTCACCTGAAATTCTTCGGCCTTCAGAATCTTATGTCTCTCTCGTGCAACATAAAACAGAGCATTTCGCCATTTTACAAGATACATTTTTTGAAAATTCATTTTTATTTTTTCAAGTGCATTCTTCATATAGCTCAGCTGAAGTTTCTTCATTTTTTTGTATTTTAGATAAGCTTTTAATTTTTTCAATCCCTTTGACAATGATGTTTTTCTATAATGATTGCACGATACGAACATTCTTCGACGGTTACATTTTTTATGTACGACGTACAATTTCCAGTGATATAAAATCTTTGTTTTCAATCTGATTTCAAGTGCTGAACAAATTGTTTTTATTTTCATTGAATATTCAATCAATTGAATATGGTAGGCTTTCCACTTAGAAATTATTCTGTGCAAGATTTTTGTTTTATAAAAGTTATTAGCCATTTGTATATTTGTCTTGTTGTTCCTTGATTCAGAGACATTCTGAAATTGTTAAGAAAAATATTTTGCAATGTCATTAGTAAGAATTGTATATGGAATCAAAAAGTTAGTATAGGGTAACTCAGCGCTCTCTAGTAGGACATTTCCACTCAGTTCTCTTTTGAAGCAAGATCCTAGTAGGGAAGATGTTATCTCCATTTTCCTCTATAAAATAGCGTATATGCTGTTACTCATAATAAAACATAAGAATTTTCCGCGATACTAATGGCGTATAGTAAACTGTGATGGGAGACACTCTCTCCAGTGTCGCGAAAATCCAATCCCGAAAGCGTTGAGTTAGAGAGAGTTTATTGTACTACCAATGATAATTTCTTTAAAGATTTATGCAATAATTTATCTCGATGATAGTTTTGAGCATCTCGTTCTAAATTGTGCATTTGTATATTTATATTACAAAATGTAATCCAAGCAACAACGATTTTGCTTAACAATTTTTTCTCGTAATACGCCACTGCTTGTTTCCACAAGATTTTGAAATTTATTATTCGATTATGAGCTCCAATCCACTGTTTAATAGTACATTCTATCAATAAATCGTGATAAAATTTAGTCGCCTGTATGTGAAGTTGAAAACACACATAAATATCAAAATATCAGAAATCTGAACTGTATTTAACATTAAATCAAATTCAGAAAAAACCTTTTCTTCCAATAATCTATTTTGTTTTCTTCGTTGATGAATTATTTTCCAAATTGTAATGTATCTATTGAAATGTAATCTTTGGGAGAAACGAGCACCTACTCGTTTCAACCTCATTTTTTCATGTCTACTGGATGTATTCTTAATCCAATAATGAAAGCATCTCCTAAGAATGGCTTGCTTATGAAAACATTTAGCCATATGAACGTATCTTTTCGGTACTGAATCATAAAGATCTTGAACCATAAGTCTCCATTTTTTCCATGCATTAGATATCAACATTCTCTTGTACATAAGATTCAACTTTAGAGAAGCTAAATTAAGATTCCTTTGATATGTAACATTTTGAGATAAAATCTCCAACACCCTTTGCTTAAGTTTCATCTTATAATAGTACTCAGCTTTATACTTTGCTCTTGCTTTTTGTATTTTTCGTATTGCATACCGTTTCCAGTATTTAAAAGATTTTCTTTGAAGTAGTTTAGCGTAGAATAAATCTGTTGCTCCAATTCCTCCACTGTTAATTACATTTTTGGATCTATAAACAAAGTTGAGTCACAATAACTCTACTATAATAATCCAAGTATTTATTATACCTGTTAACAGTCAATATAATGTTTCCAAACATTATTCATCACAGTTCCTTAACTATTTCATCATAAAATAATATTACCGCCAAGATAAACTTCGATATATCGTACGTGACCGTATGGTTACTACTTCACATCAATGATTCTATCTTTGAAGATCAGCAACTTCGGGGGTTTCGTATCTGCTGCCAACGTTAGCGAATAGAACAAATTGTTCGTATAAGAAAACCTTTGACACTACGAATCCTCGAAAATACAAATTATCATTGAAATTCGTTGTAAGTGGGGCGATATAAACGAACATTTTTTTCCGTTTAAGAGAAATAGGAATTTGCATTTCTTGTTATAAGCTCACCTGAGTGAGAAGCCGTGACATACGCGAATGCCGTCAGGTGAGGAATGCATTTTTTGTTCTTACTCTTACGTTCAATCCCACGGTGTACCTGATAAATTTTTATAATCTACAATTATTCCTGTACGCGTGCATTTTTATTGTGAAACGGAATAAGTCGTAAACACATGACATATGTTGCATCAGTTCGTTTTACCAGTACGTTTGATATAACCTCGTATGAATTACATACTAATCCAACTTGAAAACTTTGAAAAATCAATGGTAAAATCTAATCATTACTTTGACCTTTCATTGGAATTTTAAAAATGATATGAATAATTGTGCTTTGCTTATTTCTGTCATCAATGATACTGCGTTTTTTATTGAAATTAATTAATTATTTTCATTTTATAATTTCAATTTTCTTGGATAATTTACATTTAAGAGTGATGGCAACTTTTCATCAATGATATATTGGTGTAGTTAAACTGCTACTAATATTTAAAAAATTATGGTTAAACTTTGGACCAAAATTGTTCAGAATTTCATATTAAGGATATGTTCTTAAATTTACTATAAATATGTTGAATACTATAATGTCTCTGTTTACCTACATATTAAATGAGATCCAACGATGCTCATAGCATTGGCAGTGAATTTTAGAATGTACCCATTGTATCGGATTTGGAAACAGCTATATATATTCTTTGAAAACCTATGTAGAATTTTAATATTAATAATTAATTTCTAAAAGTTCATGTATGTAAATGACATATAATGAATAAACTTAAATGCATTAAGTTGTAATTGTGTCTTTGGAATTAAGACTAATGAGAAACAAAATACAGTAATATATTTTTTCTATGTTATATATCCCAATATATCGTTCTTTTTGTACTAAAAGTGACTCTTCAATACATATATTATTTAATATCTTGTTTCAGATAAATGATGGTAATACAGTACTGAAATTATTATTTTGTTTAATCACAATGTCTGACAATAGTCCACCACCAGTTGAAGTTGCATTTGGATTAGATAATCATGGCAGAGTAGTACGTATTGAATCAGGTACAAACAGACCAAACATAGGACGTCTTGCAAGCATAGAAGAAACATTAAGACTATTGAGCAATAATTTAATATCAGACCACCCAAGCACTGAATCTAATAATGGTATGATCTTAAACACATATATACCTAATTGCTCGTGATCAATAAGATATAGATAATAATTATCAACAAAAAATTATATCACATACCAGATACACAAGCTGCAACAATATCTTCCGAAGAAGAAACAACGTCGGACATAACAGGACACGAGTTATCAACTGATGTGACTGATGGAGTATCGTCACCAAGTCATACTACTGGAAGTGTACCCACGATAAGTTCAGAAGAAGAGTAAGATCTTTATGCAAATATGAAATTAACTCTGTGCTTTACATTAATAACGCATTTACCTTTAGTAAAAGGTACTGTTGGGTCTGTTTTGCAACGGATGAGGATGATGCGACTGCCTCTTGGGTGAAACCCTGTCACTGTCGTGGAACAACTAAATGGGTACATCAGGGTTGCATACAACGTTGGGTAGACGAAAAACAAAAAGGACGTTCCGGAGCGGACGTGGCGTGTCCGCAGTGTAACACAGAATACATAATTGTTTATCCAAACATGGGTAAGTTACTTTTATGAGAGAATAGCGTACAAGAGCACGAAAATTTAATTCACTTTTATCGTTTAATTGTAAAAATAATTACATAAGTGCTATTGATATAATCTTATTTCAATAACACCTATAATCGTAGAACATTAATAACAAGATAGATAAGATTGTTGCGGATGAAAAGAAAACATTATATGGTTATAATTCCGCCCACACGTGAATAATTGTTTCATATTATATAAGCATAACAGATAATCATAACGTGACTGATATAAGCATAACAGATAATCATAACGTGACTGATTGTGTTTCAGGACCTTTAGTCGTGATTTTAGATACGATTGATGGGGTTATATTCCGTGTATGTCCATTCATTGCAGCCGGAATAGTTGTTGGCTCAATTTATTGGACAGCTGTTACATATGGAGCAGTAACAGTAATGCAAGTGGTTGGCCACAAAGATGGTCTGACCATGATGGAGCAAGCTGATCCTTTGGTATTGCTGGTTGGTTTACCAACCATCCCCATAATGCTTGTTCTAGGGAAAATGCTTCGATGGGAAGACCAGGCACTAAGTTTGCTCCGAAGACATGCTTGCAAATTGCCAATTTTAAGGCACTTCTTACCTAGCAGGTAAATATTCCATTATCTACATAGGCATATGTACTTACATTAATCATCACATGATCTTATATTCTCCTTGGTCATTATATAGTTACTCCGATGAAGATAGAGCACAGTCACAAGAAGTTCCACCGATGAATGATCCAGTGTCAGCAACAAGAATTCTCTGTGGTGCTCTCCTATTGCCCACTATTGCTAGCATCTGTGGCAAGCTTTTGTTTGAAAGCATGAGCTCCAATTTCCAGAGAACGTTACTCGTACGTATTGATTAATTACTTTGCTCTTTATTTTTTTAATTAGTGTAACTTCAATGCCGTTCAAATCGGATACAGCTTAAACAATTATAAGTACTTGAAAAGTGCCGTTTCTTGGATATGTTCAGGGTGGCGTAGCGTTCATAACAATAAAGGGGGCTTTCAAGATCTACTACAAACAGCAGCAATACGTTAGACAGTGCCAAAGGCGTATAATGGATTATACGGAAAACAACGTGGCTAAATATAGGAGGCAACAAAATGCAGAGAGCAATCAAACGAGCTAAGCCGAATGTTATGATAATTACGTGACATACGTTATGCGGTATGTGAGAGATGCGAGAATACTTGATTCGTAAAATTATCGTCTTTCATTTATTTTTCACGGTATTTTTCCGCGAAAGGCGCAATGTTCGTTCTTGCACAGTAGACGCGGATTTAACTACTGCAGAAGCATTGACAATGCATGCAACTATACAATGAGAAGACAGTAAGGATTTGTAAATAAACATATATAACAGAGAAGAGCATGAAATGGATAAAATGCCGGCTAATTAACTAGGATAGAATATGGTGGTTAGAAGTGAGATAATCGAATTAAGAAAATAACTTAGGTTTCTTTGGACTTACTGATAAAACATAAAATAACATCACAGTGATCTAATATCATGGCTGTTTGTATTACATTTATTGATTATCACATGTGACTAGATTTTTGTTTTCATTATGTTCAGTCAATTATTAGAGAAAATAACTTTGGCGGGAAGAAGCTTTAAATAATTAATTGTATTCAATAGAGTTAAGAACTAATTGATTAAATTAATAGCTGTGTGAAATTACTCAGATAAAATTGTTGACACTACAAACAGCCGTAACAGCAGACTATAAAGTCCAAAGTACTTAAATTGAAAATGAAAAAGCGGCGCATTACAACTTGTTAAATTAAATTATTAAATAATTCAAGTCAGTCCGAGGACGAGTAACAGCTTTTTATGTTTTTAATGATCGATAAAGGTTGGCGCAAAGAACTAGCGTGATTGTAGAGATTTGGGCGAGGTTTAGGAACTATTGAATATATTTTGTAAACGGACTTTATTTTATGTAAATGCTTCATTTAATGACCACTGTAGATAAGACAGGAAGTAAATATCTGATCAGATTAACTTGTGTTTCTATTTATCTTGCCAAAAATGTGCAAATTATTTCCACCTTAACGATCCCATCTTCTGACGGTACAGGCTTTCCTGATTATTTTTTATTAACATTATTCAAATTTACATTAGATTGATAATAACAATTAGATTTTTTTTTAAATTCTCTTCGGAGAAACAAGGATATAATTTCATCTATATAAAATAGGATTTTATGAAATGCTAATACACGGGATGTCTTATATAACACGCAGTCCTCGTGGAGCTGAGCAATCACGAATGTCGTAAGCGTTGCGCGAGTAAATGTGATCAATTAATATCAATAGGTTTTCAATATTTTACATGATACAGACTAATTAAGTACAATGGGTCTTTGTAATAGATCTCATGTCAATTTTAAACTTCAACTGATTGGTCCTTAAGTACTTTTGATCACAATCCTGGATCATTTAATTGGTTAGTAAATTAAATCAGGTTACTATCAAAATTCACACCTTATTGAAGTATTATAATACATGTTTACATCTTGTAAAGTGATTTTACAATTGTTACACAAAGTTGCATAATGCTTTTTCTATAAGGAATATTCTATTTCTAACTTCATATACACACCAGTATTTTCTTTTTATTTTTTGGACTGACTTCTTGTGATGCTTCAAGAATCAAATAACAATGCAGCACCCACCATTTCCATCATCCTGTTTGGTACTACATAACAAGAAAATATCGTACTTAACAGTTTAGATAATTATATCTTAGGTCTATGCAGTAATACGAATTTCAATATTTACGTTGAATCTCACCGGAAATTGAATGATATTAAAATACTGGTAGAGAGGAAAAATGTACACAATTATATATTAAGATGGAAAACAACCGAGCGCATTTTCTATCCATACTGGTTACTAGGAAACAAAGATAGCATAGAAATATATTTGCAGCCTCAAAAAGAAAAATATTTTGTGATGTACATGACACTGAACAAAAATAATTTTCAGCAGAAATTCTTAGAACAGAATTTGGAAATTGCTATGGTTAATAAAATTTACAAGTATAAAAGTGTATCAATGCAATTGCTCATTTATATATAAAAGGCTGGTGAGGAAAGTTGTACCCTGATCATAGTCTTAAAGTTCTATCGACAATTAAGAATTCTTGAAAGTGTAAATCACCTCAAGGGGGGTCCTAGGTACTTTAAGCTTCTTGAGTAAAAGTCTGGGGGACTATCTATAACCATTAATTGGACATTTTCCGTTTTTTCATCAGAATTTGTGGCTCTCTGGGATGAAATTATTCTGAAGAATGTACAAAGTCGAGACCCCTTACCATATTCATCCACATTATATGGGGGACTTAGTATGTCCAAAAAGGCTGCAGGTCCTTCAACACATGATATTTCATGTAAATTTCTTTCACTTGGTGTAAGGACACATGCAGCATCATTATCTTTGACAATTATTCCTGGATGCTTGACTGCTGCTATTTCTTCGTTGGGTTTAATAATGTGATCACCATCTGCATACTGCATACTGTAGCTGTCTATTTTTATGACACCAGCGATTACCTATAACATTATTTGTTGTCTTAACATTTACCTCAGTTACAAAACAGTCTAATGCAATGATGAACAGCCTATATATTATATATATCTTTATACATATTACCATGAAATCATTATACTGATAATAAAAATATAAAGGTATAAATATGTTATGTAAACTAAGCAGTAAAAATTACCAGATTATTAACGATTCCACGTCATTAGTAAAATAAATCTATAAATAATCGAAA
>JARQSV010000335.1:1624037-1665392 GCA_030142285.1 Calameuta idolon | reverse complement strand
AATTAAGAGTGACGTATCGCTGGGTAACTCTCCGGTGGTTGACGGTGCCCCCCCCCCCCCCCTCCCCCCAATTATAACCCGTACATCTGACCATAATACCGATCCGTAATCCGAGCTAAGCCACGGGTAATTACGAAGTGTCTACGAAAATCAAACAATTGACTCGTCCGTACAATTTATGTGTCGCATTATCGACGTGCGTCGGCGTTTCTACTTTGCCGACGGAGTTATGTTGACGTTATGGGTGTTATCGAGGAAGAAAAAAAAATAAAAGAAAGGAAAAATCGGATTAACATTGCACCGTGTGTGGTGTCACGGTAAGCTTAGGAAATTTTGTTCCCGACTTTTCTGTGCTTTTACGACGGCAGACTCAGCGTCGGATTTTTCCCGTCTCGCTGAATGTACGCGGCGGGTAAAGGCGTCGACGACTCGTCATGCAGCTCGGAAGAGACTCTGGAGTGACGTGACGTTCCGTAAATTGTTGTCTGGGTATACGTATGTAGTCTGCTTCTTCTTTTTTTTGAGTTGACATTTTTCACCGTACAGTGGCTGAACATTCCCAGGAACAGTAAGGGCTGCGCTGTATGTGTTTGCGTGGGTGCCGAGAATTTCGCGCGAAATTCAACGGTGAATCGAGCGTCAAATGGTCGAGACCAATGGGCAACTCTGGGACCCGGGACGATTAAAAATTTCTCGCAAAACTACGAAACGGAGGAGCGCGGTTACCATTGTCGCCGCCGCTGCTGCTGCTGTACTCCGTTGTGAACGCTGGCTTAATGGTCACGGAGCTAGCGACGCGGCTAATTTCCTCGAGTTAACGACCCTTGCAGTGTGTTGCAGGATATAACTGCTATTACTCGTAACGCGCTCGCGACGCCGTAAAATTTTTCGACAGCTTTCGATCCTTTTGATTCTGGCAAAATCGAAAAATATTTTCACCTACCGTGAATCGAGTTCGCGCTGGTCTCTGTATGTGGACAGTTATAGATTTTGGAAATGCTTTTAGCGTAATCCTCTTCCGTATGTTACGTGCATGAGATAACGTTATATTTACGATTATACATGCGCTTCTAGTTTATCATTCGAAATAATTTACACTTCTCACCGATAGCAAATAATTCCCCCGGCAACGATAATACCACGATTTATTCGAGAGTATCGATACCATTTCTAATTTCTTCGCGGTGATCGTAATTAATCGCGAACGAAGGTTCCTACTGGTTGAAAGTCAAAATTTTACGTTGAATTTTTTTTTTTTAGAATTTTCTATGAAAATCCTTCCCACGTATACGCATTTGCGATTCAGCGCCCGCTCTGGTACAAGATCACGACTTTCTTATTCCTTCGAGAATTTTATGTATATTGCCGTCTTTGTTCTCCGTACTCGTCATGTGGTCGCGACATTCCCAAGAGTCTTTTCTATTCCTGTATACCAATGTGGCAAACATTTGTATTCCTTATCCATACGATATCGCAAATATTATCCATGTCCTCTACACACACTCGCTTGACAACAGAACCTCATCATTCAAAATATATACATCACCTTTCCAACATGGCGGCCATTGCGAAATATCTATCAGTACCTACGTATCAGGTCGTTGACCCGACATAGCTTTATCGCATGAATCGCGACAGTTTCACTGGATCGGTAATAATCGTCATGAATCACACGACTGACCCCTTTATTTCGATTATCAGCATCGCTCATGCGACCTGTTTCCTTTGTTTCAGGGATCACGCGCGGTTCCTACATCAGGCATTATGGAGCCGCCTGGTACGACACGGCGCTACTACGGGAACATCGGAACCGAGTGCGTCGGGGCGCTACGGACTCTGCCAAGGATCAACCGCTCGTTTTGCGTCTACGTGCTCTCGACAGGTGAGTCATTTGAATTTGAAACAAGACAGCGATCCAATGATCTTCCTTGGTCAATAGCGACGCCTTGAGATCGTTAACTCGGGAATAGACACGCTGGGTTGGCAGTCAAGGTCGAACAATCTCCTCAAGGCTCATATGCCTGCATCGCTATAGAAACCGTGGACCCACTTATAGGTTAAAGTCACAAAGGGACTGAACATAAGGATCCAGTATCTTAGAGACATCGAGGCTATGTAGGATATCAGGCTGTAGCGTCAGAAGAGGGTATAGAGCCAGGTATAAAGGGTATATGTATAGTTTGAAATATGGGAACAGTGTAATGGAGTATAGTAGGTACGTATACTCACTATGAGTTCGTTTACGAGAATAATGGCAGACTGTAACCTTGTAACGTATATGTATATGTATATACTTTCACGCGTTACTCACGCGTTCCGTGTACGGACATGTGGCGCATGGAATAGATATGTCTCGTAAGGGTAATTTCCACTGACAGTCTGAACACGAGGTTAACTGTAATAAATCGTTTTGCGTAATTTTGAATTATTATTGTTTGGAAATGTGACGTCTTTTTTTTTTTTTTCATTAATCGATAAATATCATCGATCGATTTGGTTAACGGGTTGTCCAGCTTTTCGTAATTTTTCGCTAATTTCCTTTAACTCCCTTATGCTAAACGCCAGATTTAACGGCGAGTTCTGATTAATTACCTTTAATTGACATTCGATTAGAAACCCATTAGGATCGGCAATGATACCACAGATTTTCCGGTGCAATGAGAACTTCATTAATGGCGAAACTAACTATCTATGTTTTGGGGTAGTTTGGCGTTGACTTCATTGAGCCTCCACGAACTTGCTCTAATGTATAAGCGTATTATCGGTTGTTTGACATCGATACCGTTAAATCATACTCTTGATGGGAATATTACCTATCGATTAAATTATCTCGTTCGGTCTGATACCTTCGGTCTATTCATCGTAGGCTACGTTCAGAGTGAGATACCCGTACACGTGTGGTCTTTGATAGTCACGGGACTCTGTAACGTCCTTGGACCAATTTGGCTGTAGAGGCAGTCGCTTAACATGTCTGCCGCTGACAAACAAATATCGGGCGATTTTTTTTACAAAATTAGGAATTGACTTACCGATCACGTTTAATTGGATTATACGTTGAGAATTTTTGAGTGCGAGTTTTTCCATAGGTTCTTGATGCACAATGATGATTTATTCGGACAGGTGATAAGCCAATCGAACGCATTGGTGGCTATGCATGATTTTTACGTAAATGACGAAAATGTCCGAGGCACTTCGTACGTGAAATATGGTACTCGACGGATAGTGCGGGTAAATCTATTATTTTTAAAGTGTAATTCGCTCTGCCTGTTAACTTCCGTGTAATCAGCATTCTGGCTGGCTCCGGTACTGAAATAAATCCCCAATTTGCCGTAAAACATTAGAGTGACGTCAGCGGCGTGCAATTAACGTTAAAACTCGCCGATACTTTCGCCGTGATTTCGGTAATTTTACCGAAATGCAGTTTGACGCTAAAGCAGTTATGTCGCGTCGCTGTGGTAGCTGAATGCCGGTATTTCGACCCATATCCTTATTCAACGTGCATATTGGTACTGAAGTAACAAAAAAAAATTACTTTTAACAATACAGTCGTTATCCCGTTTTTATAATTTATACTTACTTTCATTCCCCATCTTTAAAATTCTCATTTTCCAAAATTCTCGCACTTATCGACATGTAATTCTCTCCCGAAGGGATACAGATTTCGATTTCTTTGAAACGTTCCTATATACGTTCAGTCGCACCAATCTCTTGCTGCCATGAAAGCCCAAGCTTTCCAAAGCAAGCAAGAAACTATAAGAAGTAAAATGTCTGAAGAAGGAAGATAAGACGAGGGGGGGGGGGGGGAGGAAATCGCAAGCCTATAAGCAAAGAGGGGGATTGAGTTTAAATACGTATACATGTATAGACGTGGTACACACAGAGATATAAAAAAAAAAGTGGAAGCAGGAACGGAGTATAGGTAGGAAAACGAAGGTACCAGCGACGTTAGGAGCCTGAAGGCGTCTGCGGTTGGTTCGTACGTTCGATTCGGCGCGAGTCCCCCAAGACAAATAAAGTTGTAATTTACGTTCAGCCGTTTCCCAAGGGAGGCAGGAGGGATCTTGACTAACGGGTGAAAGTGGGTAAAAGCGGGTAAGTGCGCGGGGTGGTTCGCGCCACGGACAAAGAACCGACTATATAAAGTAGACACAGAGCAACCCCATGGACTGCGGTTGGGGTATCTATGAAATTGCATCGCTTCGTAAACGCGAGTTCGCCGAGGTGTGTTCTCCGGTACGTGGATGAGGATGAGGATAAGGACCGTTCGAAGGTTTTATCGCGTGTCTATTAGGAAGCTGAAACGAGGTAGAAATATGCAGCTGGAACGAGCTCATAAGGTATAGCGCACCCAGTCCAAGTGGAGCAAGTTCAGTAATGCCAATGTTGGGTATATCGGTATAGCGTTAAGAGAGGAGAATGGAGGCTGGTGAACCTTCGACATAATCCTGGGATATCCGGCTGTTCGTGGTATCGGATCCAGGGGGAGGAGGCGGGGGCTTCGATGATGCCGCCACTGTACTAATTAAAATGAGAATTCGCTATGGACAAAGGTATACCCAACCCATACCAGTGCGTTAGATAATGACGAGGGTCGTTCCGCAGATGTGGGGACCCAGGTGTCGCGGGGACGGGAGACCTGAAATTGCCAGGGCTTCGTTTCCAGGATGGCCAAAACCCAAAATTCAAAACCCCAAAGTTCGAGGCGGCAGCGAGCTCCGGTGATATTACCGTTGCTAAAGGTTTCCGAAGATCAAAGGCGACACCGGGCGGTTTGCCAATATTTCGAAAATGGATACGGCCGGAGGACGGGTTCGTTGGATATGGCGCTCTTGGAATTTCCGACGACGAGATCATCCCTTCTCCGCCGTGTCTCCCAACTTCGCGTTAGACTCTGACTATCGGCAGTCTCGAAAGGGCAAATGGATTCTTTCGTCTGAGCGTGTATGACGTCACTATCAGCCTCGCCTCCAGGCTTCACACGATAATGCATATGTATATGCGTTACGTATGCTCATACTAGACGCTATACGTACTCTGCGTATCCGAGCTCGCTTAACGTTCTATCGATATAAAGACAGTACCAGACCGTAACACGTCACTTGACTCCGGGAACGACGTAACTTAACCGACCGTCCGCAGCTGTACGCGGGATTGAGGTTAGCTCTCGCTTAACTCGTAAAACCGCAATAGCAAAGTCCGAGGGTACGTCGACGACAGGACTCGGAAGCTCACAGTGTTCCTAGTCGGACAGGATTTCCGGTTTGTCCAACCTCTCCCGAACTTAAACACGGAGCTTGACAGTCACTTTTTGCTTTTCATACGTAAACGAAGATCCAGCCGTTGACCCGATCTTCCGGTACAGTAGGACTTCCTGCGTGTAGCGATACCACCGTGGTTACAGACGATAGAAAAAGGGCGCGACCCGACGACGAAAGCTTTTGGGACGTAACGAAAAACATTTTTTTTTTTGTTCATTTTCATCGAACCCACGTGGCGGAATCCGTGCATCTCGATTCATCGGCAAATCGGTATCCCTTGTGTTCGTCGTCGTAAAATGTAGATTCCACTTTATTTGCTTTTCCCTTGGGCTCGGAGTGGGAAGACTTAGTCTTGGTACGGTAGGGTGCAAATTCATTGCCGGTTTGCACGTAACGCGACAAATAGTTCTCGGTGGCAGTGGCTCCTATAGAAAATTCTTTTCCATCGGGCTTTCGCAGCTACGTTGCTACGTCGTCTGTCTCTTTATGTAAATCAGGGGAATCCACGGCAAGCAATAAAATGTAAAGCAGCACCTCGCTACCTGCTTTACTACCGCTTCTGTCACTCCGCCACCACTGTTACCGTTACTGTTACTTCGCCGCTGGCTGCTACCACTTCTGCTTCCACTATTCTCGCCAACGGCTCCTACGTCTACCCTTCGCGCTCCCGCGACATCTCTTACTCTCATCTCGACCCCTAACCTCTACCTTCCAACTTTTTGGCTTTTCCTCGGTCGTTGTCCTTCGTGTACACAATCGTCGTATTAATCATATTCTTTTTCTTTTTTACCCGCCGAATACGAGATCTCCGACATAACCTCAAATTGCTTCCTTACCGGTTTCTTAAGCAGTGACTTCTACCCGCGAGCCGACTAATTGCCATTTACGTTAAATTGTATCAGGGAAACAAACGCGGGTAATTCGAATTTCCTTTAGCCATTACGTATCCCCTCGGTCGATGAGTCGATTGCTTTGCCATATTGGTCTGGCTTTATATCTGCAAATTAACTGGCTGTATTACCAGCACATCCTACTATCCTCAGACACTCTACCACCCTCGTGAAAACGGGTTACCGTTAGCCTCCGTGAATTTGGATATTTGCCCGGTATATCCTCGCACCTTACTGCGCATGCGCACTGTCGTAATTTTCTCCATCAGAAACGGAAATTCGAATCAGCTGCTTTCTGATCATCGGAGAATTGACAATACGAAATTCCTTTAGGAAAATCGTCATTTGGATCATCATGACTTAGGCATGTAACTTATCTCGTCGTATACATATGTATAAATATGTATATACTTCATACTTTTCGGTTTATTTATTACGAATACGTGTCTCAGCCTCGTAATATTTTATTTAGTCCTTGTTACATCCAAAGACAGTGTTTGCGTAAAAATATCTTCCTCCTGGGAGAAATTTTTTTTTTTTCTTTTCAAAACGTCACACATGAAATATTACATGTGTGATACGTGAGGGTATTTTTTTTCATATTTTTTCTTCATTCCCTTCGTTCCGTTCGACCGTTTTGCTTTGCTTCTACGTATAGCTACGTACTGTATATGCTGTTTAAGATTGTTGGCGTCGGTACTGCTCTATTTAAACGCAAATGGAAACTTAGTACTTACGTCGGATAAGAGTCGCAGAATCCCGGAAATCTCTAACGAGGTCTTAATGAAGTTAAGCTTCTTCCGAGTCGATGATATCGCTGGTTGCGGCACGCGAAATACTCGCGAATTTATCACAGTCGAGAGACAGGTACCTGCCGCGAGATTTTAAGATCTAAAGGAAGTCTGACAGATCCGCCGGAAGGGGTCTGTTTGATGGGTACTCGGTTTGCATACGAGGTCTCGAGTTCGTGTTTCTAGTGAAATAAAAAGAAAAACATTTCGTAAGATCGGGTAACGCGCGTATATATAAATTTTTAAAATTTTCACGTTATACGATTCTGCCTTGATTCCCTAGAAGTTCTGCGGCATCAGTTTTTCTTTTTAACCCTGTTTTTTTTTTACGCAATCCCTTTCTTTGCACAATCCTTTTCTTCAGTACCTTAACTCCGCGCCTCCAAGGTTTCCTACGTTATTTGCCTTTAACTCTTCACCATCGTTCTTTTATCCACCACCCTTCTTGTTGTCCCGTTTCCTTTTTTTCTCTCACGAGCATCAATGCACCTTTCGCTGTGCCATAAAAAGAAAAAAGATATCTCAAGGGTTTGCACCAGTGACTCAAAATAAAAATGTACAAGCCTCCATCGCGGTCCCTCAGCACTCAAAGTGTCCCATGAAATATTGACAATTTCGCACTTTTGCGAATCGTTAAAAATATTTCTTCTTTCTCCTCGCTTCACCCCATGTGGTAACTATCCGCGCAGGGGACAATGCGTCGTAAAATATTGATTCCAGTCAGAGCGTTATTGCCGATCATCATACCCTCCGCACTAAGGATCAGCAAATCCCGATCCTATCTCCTTACTTTATTCCGCCATCAAATCCGTGCGTCTGACGTTTCATTCCCAGTTCTTCGAACCTCGTCCTTGCGAAGGTCGACCAGTCGTTGACTCCAATCGCTTTCCGTTCGACGGCAGCAGAACGAATAAGACTGGTCTGGTAAGTTGGCCTCAAGATGTGTAACCCGTAGTACATACAGTCATCCTTGTAGGGAGGATCGTTGGCTACGGTTCCAATTCCGATTCCAGACGTCTCGAACCGTACCGCTCCCATACCGTGAACGTTCCCCTCTTTGGCTCGCAGCTGCTTCCATACGTGGCTGACAGCGCAGGCACGTAACTTTCGCGACAGAAAGAAGCTTGCAAGGTAAGCACGAGCTTAGAGGAAACGTGGTCCAGCGCAGATGATCGTGTATGAAAAGGAGTATCCTGCTTTCGGATGCAAGCAGTACACTCTTGACTCTCACAAACTATGTTTTCCTTTGTGATCATTTTTTTTAAATTAAAAAAAAAACGACGACGCACTCGATCCTCGAATTTTTCGTTCCTTTTAAAAGTTACCGATTAGAACTATCCTAAGTCGATGATGTAAGGTTAAGTGAAAAATTTGTTCAGGATCATCGATATCAGCTGTCTCGATCATTAGAGTGCTGGAGTGCACGGGATTTGCATTGCTTGTATCTATTTCGAAATGTAATACGGTATGACACGTGGCACGTAATACTGCTGCATTCCCCATTTTACACTGGGTACAGGGTCTATCGTACAGCTGCATCACAGTGCACTAACCTATATGTCATTGCGTCTGACACAGAGCCGTTTCAAGAGCAAAGAGCGTGGTGCTGATCCAAGTTGGGTTATGGTGGTATAAATTACCTATCGACCCTTTGCAGGTACCTCGTTAGGAGCCTTTGAACGTCGAAGGTACTTCGACTGGTTATTACGTCAGTTTGAATATAAAAAAATCGTGAAAATCCCACGTCC
This sequence comes from Calameuta idolon, assembly GCA_030142285.1. NCBI lineage: Eukaryota > Metazoa > Arthropoda > Insecta > Hymenoptera > Cephidae > Calameuta > Calameuta idolon. The sequence continues at coordinate 1,656,705 of JARQSV010000335.1, read as the reverse complement.
ACGCGTATAAAGCTTAAAACTGATATTTATTCGTTATCGCGAGTGCTCAAGCAGAATATTCAAAGGATACAATTACAATCGACCTCAATTCACTCGTCACTGAGGGAATTCGGAGTATCGTTCCATGAACGTTATTAAAAAAAAAAAAAAAGAAAAAAAAGAAGCCTATAAGAAAGTAACCCGCGAAATTCAAACGAACGCGAATCACATCGAAAATTCAAATTACCCGCTTTTTCTTCTTCGATACCTTCAAAGCACGCGCATTCCCAATTACCCGTGATCCTTTACCTTTCGCCCTAGTCACATTCCTTTTTCCCAATAGCACTTTTCGTTTACGTAACCGTGTTGCACGTGTAAGCATTGCAGATTATCTCGACCCTTAACCTATAAGGATTTCGTCGAAGGCTGATCCCCGATCCTGAATAACCTATATGTGTATACATGTATGCACACGTATAGGTATATGTACAGTACTTGCACAGTATGAATCAGTAATTTCCAAGGGATTCGACCTATGCCAACTGGGCATATCCCGTCAAGAAGGCAAATGTCTAGTTTCTGGATACCTTTCGACTGGGTAACGGTGCTCGTAACGCGCGACTACGGTCGTTAAGTTTTACTGGTTCCTGCATATTCGCAGTATCGCACGATCAGACGTAGATTCGGCTTACGAGGATGGCGATGGGCGCCGTTGATGCCAGCCCAGCTCGAACGGCGAATGCAGCCGGCGCTCTCCGATATATTCAAAATTCCATGCGCAACGAGGCGAACGTGTTCCATCCAATTGTCCTTGAACGATATATTCAAGGTCAAACATAATATATCTCAATTTTCCGGGTAACCTGATTTTACGTACTTTATATATATATATATATCTACCTATTGTCCCTATCTATCTTTATGTTAGCAGCCATGCTTTTAATCGTGTCCGCATAAATTATGTTAATCGGTACGTCACGCGAGCATCTCCACTCGCACTACGTTAACCCGGCTGAGAGCATAACAATGCAAATCTTACAAATACTAACGAGAAATTTACACGGGGCTTATGCAAATTTCACTGGCTCGTATCTCCCGGGGATACGTCATCTCTTCGTGGATACTAGAAACCAACCAACGAGCAACCAACAGTCGTTGTGTATTCAATGTGGAGACCGGAGCCGCTATTGCCTGATTCCGATTCTCGGCTACACGAAAATCAGCCAGACCCGATGCCAGTCGTGTATTCGCGTTTTCGTAAATCTGAATTCGTAGCATCGCGTAAGGGAACACGAAAGTCCTACGAGCGTTTTGATGATACAGAAAGGTTACGTTTTTATATGGTATATCGGTATTGTATGTGAAAGGTGATGCGAGCCTGATTCTAAGCGTGGCTGCGCAATCGGCTGAAGCTTGCAAAGGTATTCCGTATAGCGTATTTACATTTATCGTGTTCTCCTACCTATTTCTTCGCGTTCGCCATTCTGGATTGTAATACTCGACCGTATAGCCCATTCTACGTCTCGGAATTATCAGCGACGGGGTGGCCCCTCCCTCCAAGGGACAATATCTGCGGCAGATGAATTCGAGGTGACCCCGACGGGTTTCTACGCGAGGTCTAAGTATAGGTGTCCCCGTGTTCACCATTTCCGAAAGGTATTCTACTGACCGCGGTACGGAATTACGTCGTTTGCCGCTGGCATGTAATTACATACGCTGGAATTGGCTGTGAACTGGCAAGTTCGTCCGTTGAATACAAAATTAGCTTATTGCATTGAAAATTCTATTTCTCGAAGAATACGTCGCTGTAGGGACTTGGGACAGGTACGTGGTATCAAAATAGCATTAAGCGGATACGGCTGTTCTTAATGTTCTTCTCGGGGCGTGTAGATGCCGAGATGAAAAAGAATCTTTGACAAAGTACGTCATATGGAAAAATTTCTCTGGCATCTTTAAGACCCTCGAAGCTCATGTTCTACTCACGTACTTGTGGACTGTAAGTTTGATTCTGTAAAACTGTCCGCGTGATGTCTCTAAGACAGTCCTTCGCTTCCTTGCGGTAGAAATTCTTTACGGAACTTCCTCGCTCTAATCAGGAGTCTTGTCTATGATTAAATTACTTCGATTTTTTTACTCTTTACGTCGTATATAATTTTAACGTAATTATATTCTTTAGGCCTTCGCATTTATTGAAAATTATCGTAGCCATTAAACTGTTACACGATGGATGTATGCTTGATATATATATATATATATAAAGTATACTTTGAAAATTTCATGAAGGAATTTCTAATGCTTCTCCGAATATCGAAGGAAGTCGCAAAAGTTCAGGAAATGTATATATATATATATATATACACAATATCTAGGTATACAAATGTACATATTGTATATACAGGTACTTACGTAATAACGAGTCAAAGTGTGAAAGTACATTCAAATATCCCGCGAAAATCATCTTGAATACCCAGAAACACTCGCGAATCCCTATGTCGACGTTCTATGACGCGACAGTCTCACAAACCGCTCCAGCACCTATCACGGTCGGGTCCATCTGTACATATTCCAGTGTAGCACGTTGATAGAGTCCTAGTAACTCGAAAGTGCCGGCTCGTTTACATCGGGGTCGACTATTATTTCGCGTTTACAACGAAGCGGATGTTGTCTTCGCCAGTGTTCCCGGTTACAGCCGTGCGGCCTTATTTAATCGGGCGACCTCACTACGGGAAAGCGCTCCTGTTATGTCTTCGTTCCACGTCCAGACCATTATGGAGGTTAACGTGCTTACGGCCAGAATCGTGTCTGGCAGTTTATTAAAGAAAAAAACTCACGGGTCCAATTGGCTCGGAGGCTTTTCACTTGTACTTTGCAAATATTCGCGATGCTTTATTAGCAAATTGTGAGAAGGGCATACTTTTGTCGAGCAGACTTTTACAGTACGGCGCCAATAAACGTTAAATTAGACTTTTGTACTGCGTATAGAAACTTTTCTTTTTCTTCGCTATCTTCACGACGATTTACCTAACTCGCGATTTATCGCTCAGCCGTACTTCACGAGTTTTCGAGCAAACCTCAACCTCTCTTATTTAATCTGGCGTGCCTCTCTTTTGGCACATCAATGCGATGCCGACTAAGTAAATATTCGCTAAAAATTTATTTTTCGTCGTCAGCGTTCTCATAATTAGAAGACGCATTGAGCGCTGCTAATTTCACGGCGTACAGACATCGAGGGGAAGCGCGAACTCTGCTCCGATACGTAACTGCGTTAGATTTTAACGCCGTGAGCTTCGCCTGTGCAATCGCGATAAAACATTACTGTATTAATTACCTGCATAACTTTTACCAGCACGATAACCTCCGTAGGTGCTAACGAATCAGGATGAAAATTTTCGATCCAACCTTATCAGAAAATTCTCGTACAGACTGTAACGTTTGCGATTATTGGAAAAAAATTTTAAATAAAAAAATAAAGACTGTGACTACTTCACGTCCGCTGTACACTCAAGAGGATCGTTAAACTTGGCGATTGCTTTTTTGTTTCCATTGTTATTTCAAGAACTTCTGATCGCCTTCAGTAATCACGAGTCCGTTCGCTGTTCGGATACATAACGCCTATCTTCATTCTTCATTTATTTATTCCCGAGGAAGGATTTTCGTTCAATTACTATTTCTCACGTTTCTCCATCTTTGATCCTCATTAACTACGGTGAAACTCTGAAACCTCTAAGCGGTATGATCTTTACCATTTTTTTTCACACTGTTCAAGTCTCGCATCTTCCTTCCGCCTTATAGAATCATACGCTATATATATGTATATAGAATACATAGAAGTCACATGTATACCTTGACACGAATTAAATTCTCAAGAGTATAATCGTGTATCGACTCTTGCTTAACAGGCGGATAGACCGTTGTGCCTCGAGCGCTTAACATACAAACTGACAATCGTTACGCGCTGTACGAGTGGCAAGAGATTTTAGTGAGCAACGCGAAGGACGAGGCAAATTCAAAGCGTTTGAAATCCTTAGGAAGAAGGCCAAGACGCGGCATGAAGGATATACACTCGAAAGGCCGGAAGCTCATCGTCTTTTATTCCCACTGGTTGTTACGACGGCAATCCAATCCATCATCGGCATTGTACTTCTCGTTGGAGACACGCCCTTGCCTTTTTATGGCACCTGGCAATCTTCTCACGGAGCTCTGTCCCGTCAATTCACCGGAGAATAATGATCGCCTGATATAATTGGCATCGTCAGTGTCCGTCGTACGCCTCTCTAACTTATTGACTCGTCCCGTTGAGACGCACGGAATTAAATGTATTCCCGCTTAATCGAATTCACGACTCTTGACTTCAAGCAACTCTTGACTTCCCTTAACCGTTCGCGCCATGTAAACTACTGTAAAAGTACCAGGCTTAGCGCTACCGAGGGTTGGCTATATTAGATACACTTGGTTCGTTATCGGGCAGGTAAACGTACCAGTGCAGTACATAGCGCTGGTGGATAATAGTTATTTTTTCATAGAGGTCATAGTGTTAAGTTGGTACTCTCTGTGCTTGTATTACGGAAGTTTTATGATATGGGAATAAATGAGATTTTTTTTTTAGGAGAATTGCAGGGAGTGCAGTTTCTATGAAGGGTGTCTCAGAATCGATCGACTGTACTTGCGTATATTTGAAAGGTGGCTTATCTTTATTTTACACAATTATTTTTGGCAAGCCTAAACCGCTTTTACGGATTCCATTACGTAACGGAATTGAAGAAAGGCGAGTGATTTTTTATTATGCAATTATGAGGTCGCGCGATTCGACCTTCCTTCGCTTACCTACGGCTTAATCCGATGAGCTCAGAATCGGCTCAGAGCTTTGGATGAAGGATACGAATTTTTTTTTCTCTTTCTTTCTCTCTAATTTAACCTTTCTCTTTCCTTATATCTTACTGATGGTTTCAATTAATCTCAGACTTCAGTGACTTTTGTCGATGAATCGCGATATCTAACGGGTGGAATCCTTTAACGAGGTCTTCGTTCACGAATGCTCACAGGGAGGCGATTCCAGTCTGACAGTGACAGACAGTTTACGTGGGGGCTGAATGACGCACGAAGAACGAAGTTATCATAGGAATTGTAGACATTAGAGGTATCAGCTGTTTTGCTTTCCAGGGTTGATAATAATGCTGAGACGTTTGACATTTATTGTAACAGGATGGGTTTAATTGAACGATGCTTACACAGTTAATCGCGCGGTAGCTGTTTACGTTTGACGATTATTATCGAATTCTTAGGGTTTTCGTTCTCTTAGGTTTCAATTGTTTAAAGTTTTTTTTTTCTACTGTCATTGATATTTTATTCAGTCGTAAAAACCATGAAAGTTAAATTCACTTTTTCTTGAGGTTTGTCGAACCGCTAGGTTAATTTTTGAAATTAATTACTATATTTTCCACTGTTCCTCATTCTGTCGGATAACTTAGGCTATAATTTCCAAATTACACATTTTTTTTTTTCTTTCTTCAAAAATACTTTTACGTCTCTCGTACAGTTGTCTCACGACAATTTTTCAAACTGACTCGTAAGTTTCCGTGGGTTAATCCCTTATAGTATTTTCTGTACTATCACGCTGGCCGCTTTCGTGCTTTTCCAGAGTCTCCAGAGACTCGAGATGTATGCGTGTATCCTGATACACGTGGCAGGCTCCCTTAACCAGAACTATTGTTTAACGTTAAATTTTCCTTCATCTAAAGGCAGTTCAGCAAGCATATTCCTCAGCGGGTAATTATAACGTCGGAAGCCAAGGTCTTATTACACAGTCTTTTGCGTAATTCTCATTAACGCAGCGAATAAAATTTTCGTAAGATGCCATCCACCCCCCGAATACAAAATTGCAGTACAAAAGAAAAAAAATGTACAGTAAAAAAGAAAATGTAAAGCAAGTATCACAGACTGCAACGCAAGCAGAAGGAACGACGTGATTTGGCCACAGCAACCGATGCAGATCCAATACGAAGCCAATGGTTAACCATATGAAATAATCGATAACCGTACACCAATGCATGTGATACGTAATAAAGAACAATCGTAAAGAATTCATTCCTCGTACAGCCTTAACGTCGCATGTGATCCATCTAGGCGTGCATAAAATTTGCTCGTTATGATAAATGATAAATCGGACATCTCACTGATAACGCTTTAACAGTCGTATAACAATGTAATTGATGATCGCAGTGTCGGGATAAATTCCCAGAGGGCTAATCTAGATCGAGTTTGTCCGTCGGAGGACGCATCCAATTTCTAGTCTCCTCTCGGAGGTGATACTAGCCCAAGGCGACGTAGCTGAAAGGGTGGCGGAGTAAGGGTGGAAAGTTTACTAGCCGATAATTAGCCGAGCACTTCGTACGATACAAATCCTGGTCTCTTTCTCTTTCTCTCTTCGTCGCCCTTGGTAAGAGCACACAAACGCTTTAGCCATTTCATCCCTTGCTTGAAACGACAACGACGACGCCGACGTCGCTACCGCCACCGCCAGCCCACCCTCCACTGGCTGCCGTCGTAGCCGTCGCCCGGTACAGTTTAACTTTGCTGGGTCGGACGAGGGGTAGGAGGAGCTGGGGGGGGGGGGGGTGAAATCGTTGTTGGGCAAAGACATGGGGTGAAGGGGTTGTGTGTACTGTAGGATAAGAGGGTGTAGGCGTAGTAACTGGGGTTGAAGACAGATTTAAATTATACAACTGGGGAACCTCTTGTTTCACCCCTTACGATTACTGGGCAATATCGTTTGTCTAGCGAAGTCAACCACCCTCTGGGTATTGGCTTTCCTCGCTATTTCAGAACATTAACCACGTGACTTGCATTATCTGCTTTTACATATACGTGTATGTATATATATTTGTTTTTTTTTTTTACGTATAGAGTCTTATTTTTTAGAAAGGTCGTGATAGGTGTATGCAAATTTTTAATGTGCACAGTCTAAGCGTGTCTCAATTATTTCTTAATATCTCTAGTAAAGGATGTATGAGCGACTTGGAGAAATATCGAAACTCTATAAGGTGTGTAGACAGCGCTGACGTCGAGAAACGCGCGCGCGTCGTTTTACGCGTCTTTGCGAAATCTCGCTAAGTGCAGCCTCGTGTATCGATACGAATGAACGCTCGAGTATCGTATAGGAGGGACAAGGATGGAATTACTCAAGATTTCCATTTGATGAATTACCTTTTTTTTTATCGCCTCCGTAAGTTCGAGTTCGTCGACCTGCTGCTATTCTCGACTTTCGGTAAAATTTTTCAAATAAAAAAAAAATAAGATTTCATTCCAACCCACAGAAAGGTTCGATTCTCGAGAGCTTGAACAGTTGTCAGCCGAACGTGTCCCAGGATCAAGTGGACTCTTGGTGCAACGAGGAGGACACGATTGGACGCCCGTGGATGGTTAACGGGGAGAATTGCGCCAGGTCGACGAAATTGTCTGATAACGATTTCGAGTCGAAACTGTTGGGTCGGTCCATCAACTTGCCGAACAATAACCTTGGACATGCACCAAGTGTCACACTTTCGAGCGCTCCCCGTCGTCGAACTTTTGTCTGGGACACTCGGGCGTTCTCAATCGGAAGCTCTCGTAGGAATTAATGCGGAGTTCGTACGTGTACGAGATATCGAAAAAAAATCAGCTACGTAACTTGAGCTTCCTCGCGTGAAAAATTTTTAGTCTTTCACTTTTGTTTTCTCTCTCTTTCTTTTTTCCTCCCTCGGAAGTATAGTAACACTCGCGTTCCTATAAATCTCCTGCCGTATTCTCAACCCTGGCAACACACTTCCTACCCAATGCCGTTTCCGTCAGCTACGTGCACGGTATAGGAGGGCAACACGTGCACGCGGGACCAGGACCTCGTCTATACGCACGTCCTGGGAAACATTAGTCACTAGTTTCCAAGTTAACTCCAGGTAAAGCGCGTTACGGCTCTCCGGAGAGTGAAAATCTTGACGGGGACGCAGATCTCTCGCGGCTTTCGAGATTCGTAGTCGGCTGCGCTTTTCCGGATGTCTTTGGGAACGCGTGGCAGCCCTTTGAAAATCAGCGACGCGATCGCACCGTTGCTCGTTGGTATCCGCAACGACGAGGTTATCGTTATGGGGAATTTTTTTTCTCTTATAAAAATATTTGAATTTTTTTCTCTGTTTTTTTTTTCTCACGTCACGTTTCATAATTATTTTATTTGTCCGGATGTTCCTGTAACTGCGGGCTTATTTGCGTACATTGTTTTTTTTTTACATGCGCTCGGCACGGACGTTCACGCAACGAACGATTTTAACACCGACAGACTCTGGTACGAGTGCTGGATTTAATTAACGGTAATTGCATCATGTCAGTGTCCTGCACTAGGCGCTCGCAATTTTATCGATCGACGGGACTCGAAGTTTCCTATTTTTACCATGACCAAGCGGGGAATTAGTTATCGAGGTTCTTAGTGGTAGATTCGTGGCTGTGATTATAGGAACGTGACTCGTAAAGCGATCGAGGGAATCGTCTTATGGGATTTTCTTCGTCCCCCATAAGAGTTTCTAATAAAAGATTCGGTAACTCGTTAACGAACCCATTAGTTTATTTTAATCATTAATTTCACATGTTACTGATACTCCATGGACGTCCGTAACCGTACGGATGTATCCAGGGGATACAATTTTGCATGTAATATAACCAACGTATATGAAAGACCTAATGGGAATATTTAATTATTCTAATTAATTTTAAATTAAAAAAATTTATCGACATCACGCTGCCAATTAAATAATAATATTCTTAATTGATAAAACTATTTCATTATACATTACGAATCCTCGATAGCTATAGGTACCCGATTTTCTTCGCAGATCTTCATCAAATGAGATAACAGACTGACTGCCACCATTAATTCTCCATAACAGGATGTCCAACTTCTCGCTAAGCTGCACTCCGAAGAATATTTTTCGCCTCTAGAAATGGCAATTAAACTTTTACTTTTTACCAATGAATCCAACGTCAGTCCTATCGTGATACTTCTTACCCAGTCACGACACGGACGAGTGGGTTAGCCTGACGTTAATCGACCGGAACGTGAAAACCACGCAACCAGCTTCGCTCTGCTTGGACACGCACACAGTTGCATTCTAATTCACAGATATACCTATATATCTTAATTTCACTTAAATCGCCTGGTACGTCGAATTTGTTGTTGTTACTATTATTATTATCATATGCAATTTGAAAACACTCCGAACGATCTCTGTATTATCGTACGTAATACCCGGCGCTAAGGTTATCTCGTGCAACGTGACAGAAATTTCAACAGACACTAAGACGGGGTCTGTATGTACAGTTAAACTTAACTATAGTCCTATCTCGGAGACTTCCGGTGGCCCCCGGGTCTGGAAGATGGGGTGACTATATGTATAACCTGCCGACAAGCTACACCGTCTATATATAAGTAAAGTCAGTGCAAGTTGGAGCTTTGCATAAGCTCAGAGCTTACGCGTGCAAGAAATCCCTCCACGTGCCAATGGCGAAGCCATTCTCAGGAAGCGGCTCTCTTAGGGCTTCGTTATACCTTCAGCGGCACGTTGAGTCTTTGCGAAAGTGCTCGGCACTGCTTCCCTCTGGCGAGCGACGGAAGTAGCCTTCGGGAGTCTGCGGGATCGGACCCTAGGCGAAGAGTGAGTATATACGGCCGTAACCCATTCCCATGGTACGGGTGGAGGACACCTTACAGCGAGCACGTCTGGATGGGTAACCCCCCTCTCACCCCCCCCCCCCCCCTCTTGCCAATGTCGTTGCGTCTCGTCACCAAGTAACTCCTTGAGGTTTTTACGACGAGCAGGAGCAAAGCAAGCTTTACGAGCACCCGGAGATTGCACACGAGGCTGCGGCCACGCGAGGGCCCGATATGACGTGCGACCTTTCTTGAAAAATCGATCGATGCCGAATTAGAGCGTTCATTCTTGCTTACTATAGAGCGCACCTAACCCCCTACTTATTGTTAGTGGACTGTAGTGTATCTCTCCTTTGACTTGTTTTTTTTTCCTCCCCCTCTAGTCCTTCCATCGCGTGAGCACCCGGCAAGCGAAACGCTTTTACCGGCCCGAGGGTAGGCCATCTGTCTGTCACCCCGTCATCCATCATCGGCAACCTGATCTCTGGCGAGCTCACGAACTTCCAGTGGGAAAGGTTAAATAATAGGCTTCTTGCTCGCCGTTGAGAGATCGAGCCGATTAAAATGACTCAAACTGTTATAATGACTGGAGTAGCTGGACTTTGAAAGGTCCTGTAGAAACGACGTAGGCGGCAATTTTTAAATGGGAGTTATATTTTTTTTTCAGCTAAGAAATTCGCGCTTTGGCGGTACGGCGAAAGGGTGGGGGGAGGTGTAATTGGACGAGCTTGGATTGGAGAAATATTGATGTGCGCTTTTTTTTTACTTTTTTTTTGCTTTTAAATTCTTCGAGTGGCGAACGTATTAATGGATTGCGTAGGTACGCGATTCTTTCGTGGATAGTGTTTTCTTTTGGCTTTTCTTGGAGCACTTTGTCGGAAGGCGTTAAAATGAAGCGGACGCCGATTGCCCTTTCGCCACGCTTCATTAGAGCGTCCATTTGCCGAGTAAAGGGGTTGCGGAGCAACGAGATTCAAGGCGAAAAGGAAAGTGCTCGCTCTTATGGAAAAAGTATTACCGCCTAAAGCGTATCGCTTTCTTCTTTTTTTTTGGTTGGTATCGAATGACGCTTTGAATTTTCGATTAATGCTTTTGTGTTTCGCTGTGAAATATATATATACATATATATATACACACACACATATATGTACGTCCTAGTAAACTTTTCTTTAATCTTAATACAATACTCGCCTTGAATCTCGATTCTATAACAATAATGTTCCGTGAACTTTTCGTTGCATTAATAAATTTATGGCTACTTTCGTTCTCGAGATCTGACACAAGAAGGATTTGAAATTAAATAGAATTAAATTTTATCTCGTAGAACGTCATTGTTACGTGACAACGATAATAATTCGAAATTCAGTGTAACGTTATACCCTTGACACCCTATGTCAATACCTTGTATCTTTGTAAAGCTTTACACGATCTTATGTCTGTTACAGAATGTGGACAATGAGACTGATACGGGATGGAAATCTCTTCGCAAAGGACGCAGTCTTCGAGGGTACCGATGGACCTATTATCTTTGACACGACTCATTCCTACGTTGGTACGATTGTCGGTGAGTAGAAAATAATTGCATTAATTTGTTATCCAAGTACCGAATGCACTGCATCGAAATGAACGGTGGCTGCGTGTATTTTCATATAGCTATTCACAACGTGTTCCTTATTATTCGTGACACGAATCGTTGTCGGTATATATATATATAGCCACTTGACAAGGGTCTTGCTGCAAGTTCAGGTGGATTCAAAATTTTACTATATCGAACGTGTGTAAGGAACTTCCGCGAAGGTCCAGGCCATTCAAGCTCCGTAAAATGGCCTATGTCCAGCGTCCTTTTTCATCGAAAGCATCGGATGTGACTTTCCGACCTGCGTTTATTCAGTCCAACCATAGATGGCGGTTCGCCCGCACCGCAGTGAAGTTAGCAGTTGATATTGGCACGAGGAACGTACCGAGAGCATGAAAGCTTCTGTTGGCGCGGAAACACGGAAAGCTTTTGCATGGAATCGAATGGAACGGGGTACCGGCATGGTAGGACGAGCTTTGCGGTTCCGTGAAAGTACTCTCTCTCTCTTTCTCTCTCGCGCGCGCGCTTTCTCTCTCTCTCTCTCTCTCCTGTCTATCCAATTTCTCTGTCTCTTTAAGCATACCATTCCTCGACACGATCGGACCCACCTGCCTAGAAATTACATGCTCCTCCACTCCTCACTGTCCTTAGCAACAAGATGGCCGCAGAGGCACCCGCCTAATAACCAGGGACTGTCTCTGGAGGCTTGATAAATTAATAAAATAAAATGAGTCGCGTTACTAGTTAAGCTTAGCCACAATCTCTAATAAGAAATCTTAATGGAAGTTTATTCCATAGTGATTTACCGTACCTCTGAAATATACATAGGTTGGGGTTATTTGACGTATATCCGTGATGACGTATTTAAGGAACACGCTACGGCTCGGAGAATATTTCCAGCAAAGTATTTCGACACCTTAACCCTATTTCTGTGTATGTGTATTTCGACGCGGGTACGCTCGATTCGACTGGGTATATATCTATATGTATACGGGCACCTCCACCCTTCTTCCAGCCGGAAATGGCTAGCCGATTCCTCGGAAGGGTCTTACGAGCCTTCGTCTAAGAACTCGGGCTTTTAAGCAGACTGAAGTTATTTGCATAATCGCGGTGTGCAGGAGTGCCGCAACGGTCTGAGCGATGCACTCGTGCAGACGCTTTTCGCGGGGAAGTTCCCGTGGAGGTGGGAGAGTCTAGTTTCGCACCCTTTCGCACCCCAGGCTCAGCACGCCGTCTCTCTGTTTCCTGCGCCACACTCTTTAGCTCTGCCTTTATATTCCAGTAGTCTCCCTCTCTCTCTCACTCATTTTCTCTCACTCGCTCTGTCTCTCTCGCTCCCTCTCATCCTGACTTCGTCCAGCTTGCTGCCATACCTGTAGGTATATAGGTGGGTCTGCCAACGGGCCGTGATGGTGCTCGACGCTGGAAAATAGGGGCTGCGCTTAACTCGGCTTCGCTTCATTAGGCAGCGTGCACAGCACCGAGGGCACCTTGCTATAACCGAAGGCTCGTCTTTCACCCCAGTGCACCTATGCACGGGGTGTGTGCTCCTTAATGAGATTCTCTGCCCGCCCACACTTTCTACGGAATCAAACCGGCCCGATTTATTTGCTTTCTCATTCTGATTATTCAAGTCTGGATATAATAGGTAGCTCTCGGCAATTTTTTTTTTTTTTTTTTTTTCATCGAATTATCCACTTATCCGATTCGTTTCTCCTGGAAGAAAGAGATCCTTTTTTTTTGTAATTGAAGTCCTGGAATAATGCCATTTTTTTTTGTTTATTAACACCCAACACGTATATTTGCACATTGCATTTTCAAAGTGTACCAGACCTTAAAATGTGATGATCCGATTTACAAAGATATGGGTCATTCGAGAAAGTGACACATTAGTTAGGCCGCGGACTGGTAAATGCGGAAGGTCGCTATTTTCGATTTTGAAAAAATAATTACTGATTTTGATAATTGCTCCTGCCTTTAAGAAGAGACAGGTTGGTTTACAATACAAGCTATTTTTTATCTCTGAAAATTATAGTTGGTTTAGCATTAATGTGTTGCAATTTAAAAAAAAAATTCTTTACGTTCAAAAACTAACGTATTAACTTGCGCAAGGCCAGATTGATTAAAAATTATTATCGATCTTTAAAAAAACGCTGCTGCGTCAATCGCTACCTAAATTGTAATTTTCCAAAACAGATACGCAGTGCGATACTGTATTTGTCCAAAGCGCCGCAGCGCTGCTGTCTCTTAACCCGCGCGTGTCCGTCCGGTCTAATTTAAATTTCAGTCGAACCGGCGTTTCCCGGCGATTTCGTTCTCCGCAGGAAATGCCTCAGCTACGTTACACATACCTATATCGGTGCCGTCGAAATGCATCGCGCACGCTATCTCAGATGGCACGATGGGTCCCTCGTTTGTCCCACTGTGTTTATTACGTGAAATCGAACGATACCCTTTGTCCGCTATGGGATTGTTTCTCGAGATAAAAGCGTATATAAAATCTTTCACGCAACGCATTAGAGCCCGTCAAAGTTTTATCGCGTCGTTATAATGCTATTCTCTCGGCCTCACAACGCTCTCCTCTTTATTAGAGGCAGCTTATCGAGCGTCAGGATCGAGCCTCGCGTTCGAATTAAAACGAACGCTGCCACCTGACAATAAGTCACGGCACGAGATGCGTTCGAGATAGAATCGTCGAGTTTACTCCATTCTGCAGTTTGTTTCTGTCTTCGTGTGAAAATGCCAGGAGTTCTCTTCGTTTCTGTTTACGTCGATTCGGCCCTGTCCGCCACCGATAGATTTATACGGGAGAATGCAATTCGTTTCTGCCATTTTTCATTGTGCTCTCTTTTCCTTTTGTCCCTGTCTCCTCTGTACACACAGTTAACCCTTCTGACCCGACCCCCCCTCCCCGATCCACTCCTAAGCCAGTCAGTTGATACCTATACCATATATGGAGCTTTCGATTTTTGATGTCATCCGAATAAAATGAAGCTTTCGTCAATGTCAACCATCCCCCCTGTGCACCCCTCATATCCTCCTACGAGCATCCCCTAATAAGGGGTGCACTCACTTCACGAAAAGGAAAATGATAATACGAAGGACATTAGAATTTATCGGCTCGTAAAAGGCCGTTAAGATCTTCCTAGGGTGGACCTAACGAGTCTCGGGGTCATGCCTGTAGCCGGTAAGGGTGGCTGCGGTGTAACGCGGATGCGCCAAGGGATATCTTTATTCTTTAATTAGCAGGGTACGCGAATTATCAGCCGACGAAAAAGTCCACAGCTTTAAAAGCTTGACGGACTGCTAAAAGAGTTTTTTAAAAAATGGCCACTTTACCGAGCGCAGCTTCTTTTATATCTGTCTTCCTTCTCGCGTGCTACTGTTTTTTTTTCTATGTATCTTTCCCTCTCTCGCTTGCTCCCTCTCTTTATAGCCATTTTTTCTCTCTCTCTCTCTCTCTCGTTCCACTCACCCCGGCCCTGCTAACCCTCCACCATGGAGCAATCAGCGAACGCTCCGGGGCACATTACGATTCAGCAGAAAATTCGCGAAAGACTGCTCCTCGTAATTTTCACGAGGGCACGGACCCTGCTTGCTCTCCCTTCTGCGTCCCTACCGGAAATGGAATACCTAGGGACTGTACGGGGTAGTTCACTGCGAACAGGAGTGAGTCACTTCCTTTTCCGGTAAACCGCAGGATCCCCAGGAACTCCACGGTTATTACGAGAGTTTGTAAATCATAACTATCAGACTATTCTGTTTGTCTGTGTAGTATTAATATATATACATATATATTTGTGCAATTAAAACTGATAGTATTAATTATAGTATATATACCACTTCGGTAGACGTGCTTCCTGTGGGTTCTTCAAAGTGATTCTTCAATGCATTATTGGCAGGTGCCGTTGGATGCAGTGCATTTTCATTGACCGTCAAATAATCGTATTGTCGTTCACTTGGAAAAATGCCAAGGAATTCGTCTGCAATCCAATCCGGCTATTTAAATCGAATCGAATATTCTATATATAAATATAGGGAAAAATATTTTTACATAACCTCCTCCTACGGCAGGGAACGAGAATAAAGCGTTCACTTTAGAAAGTCCCGCTATCGGCATTGAAACTGTTGTACGGTATCCCAGAGTTTTCGTCGCCTCTCTCCCGTAATAGAGTGCTACTTCATTTATATTTTTTGCGTCCGTACAAACGCTCAATTTTCTCAGTTGTAGGAATCTCTCCGAGATATAGAATTTCGCCGTATTATTTCATCTTTTTTGACATTCCCATAAAAACAAAAGAAAATATTTTTAACGCCCCTTTCGCGCCCCTTTTCGCTCGGTTAACGGATACATTAATGAATGATTGACAGGCGTGACGGCATTTTTTTTTCACGGTCATTGCAGACCCCACGCTGTAGCATGAGGTCATCCATGAGTGTACATTGAACTTTTTAAAAAAAAAAAAAAGTTTTTCTTTTTTAAAAAAAGCTGTTACTTCGGCAACCAATGCAAGAGGAGCAATTCGTGCATCGTTTTCAGCAGGGATGCTGGAACGTGCTGTGAAACTAAAAGATCACCGGCATTTGCTCGCGACTTAACCTCGCGACTCGCAGTCGGATTCGAGGGTCGTTGCTGGAGGATGGAAGGCAGGAGGCAGGAAACAAGGTTGAAGAGGACTGTACCTGGAGGGCGGATACGAGTGGAACGAGGAAGAAGAGAAGGAGAGAGAGGAAGGGTTGGTTAGCTCGTGTGCGTGATCGCGCATACATTTTACGTTGCGGTTCTCCAGTTGCCAGTTGCCACTCGCTCGATAGCGACGTTACGTACCCCCCTCGCGGTTATAGCGAATAGAGAAGAAATTTAGGAAGGGTAGTTGCTCGGCTCTTGCTGCTTTGAGCCTGCTTGGTGAACCATGGCGGTTTCGCTTGGCCGCGCGCCAACTCATCTCGACATTCATAACTGCGGCTTTGCGCCGTAGGACCTTTCGCAGATAACGTACAAAGAACAGAGAAAATATCGCGAAAGTGGATGGCCAGGTGGAAGGTGCCTACGGTACCTGGACAATGTACCAGATTGCAAATCTGATCAGTATAAGATCTTAGGTACACGGGGGAGGTACCTTGTATTCCTTGTGGGGCAGCGGGGAAGTGTAGTTTTTGTGTTTACAGCCTTATTTATTTCATTCGAGCGTACGTCTAGAACATTCTAGAAGTTTCAATTAAACTCCGCCCACTTTACGTGGATCGTACTTTGTTTAGGAATACGCGTACTGTATGTCCAAGCAACAGCAATTCTACGTGGGATTGACATACTTTTATATGGATATGTAGGAGGGTATAAGGAATTGCTCGTCCAATTTTACCTTACCGGTCTTAGCCCCCTGGGTCACGTGACCAGGATGGTCTCTTCAGGATTCAAGGAACCGCAGGCTACCCGTTTACAAAAACAGACTGACAGGTTGGAAAGCAACCAGGCCAATGGGTATACTTGTTTGGTATACCTTTGCTTGCTTTTCTTTAGCGGACCTTTAGATCTACAGGGCGCATGTATATCTGACTTTTCTATTTCTTAGCCGTACTTCGGTTAAGGGTTGGGGGATCGGCTCCGAAGTGCCGAAGTTTGCCAATGAGAGGGACTGCGCTGGCTAGCAGAGGGATCATCCGGGAGGTTAGTCAGGTGGGAGTTGGACTGCCCGGAGGGATCGGCAGTAGGTAGTGGTGGCCTCGAAAGACGAGCACAAAGCCGGCATTCACGGCATTCAGACGCCACCCTCGAGGCATTCGTCGGATCTGCATATCTCCAAATGGAATCGTCCTTTTATCCATTCACTGTTTTTTCGACTTTTTTTTTTTTACTTTCTATTCTACATTTAACTTTTTAACGCGATGAATTAACATTTTGTTATAACGTTCCGTTGCCGACAGACTTCTCGTTGTCTTATCGTTATCGCTCTATTGCGTCGGTATCGTTGCGACGTACGTACAATGGGTAAAAATTTATTTAACATGGGGAATGATTTTTCCCCTGTTAAATCTAAGGGCAGATTGACACTTCGCGCGATTAGGTCGCTCGATTAAATATTATCATATTCTCGTACAGGGAAAGCGTTTTGATTGCGCGTGCAGGAGCTGTGCTGATTACAATTTGGTTTATTCGATGAATATGTAATTCAATGTTGATACGAGCATCGTAATCGTGCTGTATTTCTAAGCGCGATACGTTACACTGGAATTTGGGTTATGTCGTGATAGCACGGTTTATCGATATCGTGAAATCTGCTCTTTTTTTTAAATATCATTATGTAGGATTACATTATTATCCCGCGTTATATCAATACTGCGGTTTTATCGGTGAATCTCGATTTTACGTATTTTTCATTTTTACAACAAAAATTTTGTCTCTCGCAAAGGGTTAAAGATATTCACGTCTCTTCTCAACTTCATGTACTTGGTTAGTTGTGCAATGAGCATAGCAGACGTCAATTATGCACGCAAGAAGACGATGTAGCGGGGTGAAGATCGTGATCGATATAAAGTTCTAAGGGTAGTATTTGGGGGGGGGGGGGGGTTGTCAATTGTGGAAATCATCAGATTATAAATCCTTGTGGCACCGAGATTGAGATGATAGGTTTATATTTCAATGAGGTTTGCCCCTTCGTTCCATACATGAACATACTCCTGATGCTGAGAGACAGTGTCGGTCTACCTCACGGGACAATTTGGGGGTAGCTTTCGGGTTTGGGATTACGAGTTCTGTGGCCACAACCCTCGGGGTCAGCGTATAACGCGTGTCCTCTTCCATACCTGCTTTCACCCCCTCAATTCTAAAATACTGCTATGACGTTCTTTAGGACTGGAAAAATGTTCTACCCCCCACGCCCCCCTTTCCACCTCTACAAAATTATCTTGGTCACGTAAGATCTCATTGTTGGTCTCTTGGGTTGGCTTGAGCTTGATTCCAGAAAATGTTCCCGGGTAACCAGACACTTCCGGTTCACGTATAAATGTGTCCTTGATCCTGACAGACAAACGTGGCGCCTCCATCTAGCGAATAAGGTCAGAGGTAAGAGCGTTGCCAGCTCAATGAAATTCTAGGGAAACAAATTCATGTCTGACAGCGTGCACCGTACTCCACTTGCAGGTGTGCCAGTCGTCCAACACGAACTAGCGTAGAGGAAAATAGAGGAACCGGGGGGAGGGAGAGGGGGGGGGGGGGGTAGAGGAACTTTCCACATAATTTAAAGTGACGCGGGAAAATTCGTATGCAAATAAGCACTGAATGCTGGATGAATATATATATATATACACATAGATAACATAGATCATTTCGTAAGGGTCGGATATAATTGTGCGCTATATCTGTATATAGTTAGCCATATTTAAAACAACGGGTGCGAGAGTATCATTTCCGGGAAAATTTCAGTGTATCGCGTAATAAGAACCGCTTGGCTAGGTCAAAGTTCATTGCTGCAGGAGAGAGACAAAGAATACATATACATATGGATTAAGTATACATATACAGATAGATACAGTTGAGAGTGAAGTCGAGCGGGAAGTCGAAGTTCCTGGCAACATCGCCAGGAATAAAATTGGGAGCCACAGACGCCTCGTCAGCGACTCGAAGAAAATTTTAATCCGCAATTTAAATGTATAGGGCCCGTAGGTATCGAGCGAGCGTTTCCGCCAAGGAGGATCCCTCGTTTATTCCATTGTGTCGGGACGCTCGACTACCTTAAGATCTCGATGATTCACGAGCGACCTTACGAGAAGAAAAAAAAAGAGAGCATCGTGAGAGAAGAGGGAGGAACGAACAAAAAAAAAAATGAAGCCCGTCCAAAAACGGGAAAAATTATCCCTACTCGTCCTTCCTCATTTCGTTTCTCGGTCGTACCACTTTACCCTAAAACACAATATTTCTCTTTCTCTCGCATTTTCTAACCCTCGCTCAGCATCCCTCCAAGAAAAATCATGCGGGAAAGTCGTGTCGCGCGACTTTTCAAAATTTATGGGATGCGCCGGGGGAGTCTACTCTGTACGCTTTGTAGGGGGTCCTGTAGTGGGTGCGTCCTGTACTATGGCAGGGCTGCTGCGGACTGGTACGGGGGTTGTTTTTAGTGAAGCTATAAATATCTGGATCACGGGGCGGAACGGCCGAGGGTTGCTGTCACTCAGGAACTGTAATCGCACCTGTGTTGGTGAATGAAAGGGGTGGCAAGGGGGTGGGCAAGGGGGGCTGTAACACGTATAGATAGAGAGTGCGTGCACGCACTCTCGCAGGGGTACCACCGAGCAGACGGTGGGTTGAACTTTCGATCGAAGGTGAATCGAAGCAGCGTAGGGCGGAAGCGTCGCGACGCTGCGCGTCGCGTCACGCAACGCTGATTTAGTGGGCATTCCAGCAATTAAACGTAATCCAATTGTTAATCAACAAGCGACCGCGTTGCTATTCGCTTTTACCTCGTACCGGTTTGCCCGCTTTCCGGACTCTCTCGCATTCGCGCAATCGTATTTCCCACCGAAGCCCATTAGCCGTTTCATAAGTAAATTGGATTTTTTTCTTCTTTCCTTCTACGCTAACGAGAGGGGGCCGTTGCTTTTTCGCCAGAACGAAGGCACTGTGATTGGCAAAATTCATAAAACCAAAGTAAAAGCTCGGTATATCTATACGTATATAGCTGACTACCATGTTTTTCTTAACCTTTGTAATACTTCAGTCGATGCATTTTTATATCTCATTCATTCACATTTTTCAAATGCACTTCGATTACCAGCTGGTCTACGGATTAATTTTTTTTAACTCTCATTCGCTTCTCATTTATGTACTTTAACCTTTGACTTTAATGACATCCGTCAACTTTCTTCTTACATCGCTTCGTCTCCGTTTCTGCAATTAGATTCCTTGTGCGCTGGTGTTCGAAAGTATGAAAGACTATATGAAGTCAGTGTTTTATATATATATATATATATATACATACACACACACATATGTATCCTTAAATTAAAATTCAGCAAGTCCATTCGTATATTGTAATATCCCCAGAGAATATTATGTAATATATAAATACATAGGTTTATATCTATATGCACGTTTATTAACCACCGAGTAGCCACTTTCTTCATTAATTATGGCAACGATGTAATAGAATACCTATTAACCTCTAAGTATAGGGATTTTGTCGTTATCCAGCTGCAATCTATTGATCCCAAACTAACGTATGATCTAAGCGTCCTTAATCTGGGACTCCATTTGATCTCTTCAGAAAATCATTAATTTCCGGCTAATGGCGGTAAAACGACCAGTAATATTACACATAGTTGCGCCTGTACGACTGCCACTTAATTTCTCGTCGCTTCTCGCGCGCCCGTTGAAAGTGCAGCTTGCGCGTTATGGAAATAATTTGCAAAATGAAGGCGAGTACAGTCAGCTGTATCGAAGCGAACGGTCTGAAAATTAATGTACTACCGGGTATATAATTTTCTGTGAGTTAATAAGGATTTCGAAAAATTTTTTTAAGTGCGCGTGCACGTGGAGACTTTTTTTTTTAATTAATAGTATTGGTCCAGCTTGTCAATGTTTTATTCAATTATTCGAGCACCCGCGGCGTATCTAGTGAAATTATCGAAATATCTACCGTGTGTACGTATACGGTAGGTAGGCACTGTTTTGAGTATTTTCATTGATCAATTGGTATTCCGTGGGAACGATACGGATAGAAGCGTATTGCAATATAATTAAAAAAAAAATTGTTTCCAATTTCAAAGTCCGTGAGTTAAATTTATTTGAATTTTTATTTTAATCATTTTATCTTAACCAATGCGACTCTCAGATTTTAGCGAGCGAAATGGCATACGTATCGCCGTCGCATTTTAGCGCGACCACCCGATGTAGGTGGTGAAGTGGAATCGCGCCGACTCGACTCGAGTGCCACTTCGAAACGTGAACCGAGTGCGCTTCACAGGCTTGTCGACAAAAATTTATAGCTGTGTGGTTTGTTCTAGGGTTCTAGACCCGGTCGAGGGAATTGCTCTGCTCTTTGCTTTTTTCTGCTTTTTTTTGTCATTGCTGGCAATAAATACTAAATGAACAATGTCCCACGTCGATCGCACTGGCTGTCCTGGGAATAGCCACTGGTGTTAGAACTAGACGTCGTATCAATATCTGAAATGGAAAAGTCATACGTCTATTGGGAACAGATTCGTCTTTTGAAAATTGGGAATTACTGCTTTTCAGCTTGGTGCGTGCAATCTTTTGTGTTATTAAAAACTTGAGCGTTTAATTACACGTGCTGCTAAGAATGTCCTTCGGTCCGCATCATTACTTCACGGTATAATTTATGTCGGAGCTTTTCTTTCGTTTCTTTTTATTTCGGGCTCTTCTCGCTTGAATTATTCGAACGGGCACTTTTCACAAGCCGTCCTTATCCTCGTCGTTGGAACTGTTAAAAGTCATTGCTTAACTAAGAGAAGGAACAATTTTTGCATTGGTCAATAATATCTTCGGCAGGTTACTGGGTTCAAAATTAGCAACAATTTGAAGCGCAAGACGGAAGGGGAAAAGAAAATAATTTTTTTCTCTCGTAAAAATGTGTTAGGTCGTGCCACTCGAAATCTCTATAAATCCTTGCAGCATATCTACGCGGATGGACGATCTTCCTGTTTGCAGCTTGGGGCGATATGAGAAACGCCAGTTATCGCGGTCTTGTGGGCGACCCTTATCATGCAAAAAAATATCATTTAAATAAAAAAGAGCAAGCACCCTCCCAAGCGCTTCAGGGACGCATCCCACCCCTTGATGGATTTACGTCGCGACTGAAACTTTTTATGCGAAAGTTTTTTCATATCTACCAACCGCAGCCCGGTGGTTGTCCGAATAAAAAAAAAGTCCGACCACCCTTTCTTCAGGTCCTTGTAACAGCCTATTCGAAAGCCGATGCACACCCTTGCCTATACAATGCGGTATACACGACAGGGTTGACAGGAGGTTTAGGTGTACTTGAAAGCGAACCACCTACCCCATCTGGAGATGGGTGGTGGGTTGGATGCGGTGCTGAATTCGATGGGCGTATATATCCTCGCGAGGGGGTCGCGTGGGCTCAAATTTATTGGAAAACTTTCGATTGCGTTCTATTGGAAAATTAGATTGTCTTTTTCTAGTTATTCATGTTCAATAGCGCTCACTTTTTACTTGAAAGTTTTTCTAGTTCTTCGCGACTCTTCTCCCATTTACCTTCGCATATCGTATCTCGCATACACACGTGTTCATATAAGTGTTGAAAATTTGCGAAAAATTTTTCAAATCGAATCCCGTCCATTCTGCCACTTCCACGTAGAAAAGCTCCTGGCAATGAGGAAATTTCGAAAAACTAACAATCCACCCCTAAGTAGATTAGCCTGTACCGTGATATATAAGTAAATTTGTGTGTGCACATATACATGTGTATATAGCTATTTACATATAATATCGCTGCCCAGCAATATATCCATATATAATATAAACCAGCCTGTCGTCCCAATAATTCCCAGGATAAAATATCGCTCGCATGAGAGAAAACGACCCCTAATGTTTCTCGGTTAAAATTTTGGACAACCTTAATAAAAGGCAACTCTCAAATAGGAAATTCTCAATAACGGATCCCATAGGGTTCCAGAAAAAAAATTTGGGTACGATCTTTTCCCTGCTATATTATATTAATTCATACGGGTGTTTGCATAGAGGCTGCTCTTTATACTGGTTATACGAAGGAACCCTCGATTAGACCTTAACGTTAGCTCATAGCCCTCGTAATGTCCGCGTAAAAGCGACGTCGATTACTCGTTTCTTGGTCTCCGCTTGTAGTTTGAGTCCGTTTACGAGGAAAACGAGGGTGGATGACCAAGGAGAAGGGAATCGAAGGGTGTAACATTTCGTAAATAAAAGTTTTCCCGGAATGGACGTATTAAAATATTTTGTCATCCGACGTCAAGTGATCTCGCCATTGCGCACTCTTTTTTGTTCAGGACAGAAAAAACATTATTTTTTAAGAGGTGCCTTATTGATGGAATATTTAAAGTCTTAGAAGGACGTTACTTTGCTGCTATGAATATTCAATTTTGTATACTCCGTATAGGTAACTTTTTTTTAGGTACATCCCTCCACTATACATTTTACTTTAGATATACGCCAAAGCTTAGTAATTTATTACGACCAGCCATGCGGCATATCGATGGGACATTAACCAGCATACCCAGCACTGTATAGCTATTCTAATTTGTTAGAGCGAAAATAAAAAAAAGAATGAGTTTTACATAAGAAGCACGAAGGATAGTTTGGGAAACGGTCCACTGCATGTTATTCATCGCAGGACGCGGTTATAATCCAGGATGTCAGGCAGGACGACGCGGGCAATTTAAATAAACGACATTTCGTTAATATCCATAATTTCGTATTCAAGGAGCGACTCGTTCTTAATCCCTGTATTTAGGGAAAAGGATGGTATAGTACCCCCGGTCTCTCTCTCTCTCTCCCCCCCGCCCTCCCCCACTCACTCTCTCTCTCTCTCTCGTTCTCCAGTTCTCTTCTTTCATCGCCTCCATCCTCCCTTCGACATTCGATCCTTGACCAAGGTTCCAGTTACCTACCGTTCGAATATATCCACAAAACGAAGGATCTTAAGTCCAAAGTCCATGTTAGGGACTCTGTACGTGCATTGGCTTCATCCGATAGTTACGTGCCTTCAGTTAATTGCATAATGTCTCAAGTTAATAACGAGTTAGCCATGGAGCAACCCACCGCAGACTTCTCTTCCTTCTTATTCACTTCGTTGTATCCCAGACCACCTAGGACCTCAGTGATCTTCTCGTGTGTGTATAATACATACTTATATATATACATATATATATATAGGACTCTTCGAGACCTAGTCCATTTCCCATACGAGAAAGTTAGCAGACACCGACCGTCCGCACTCCTTCTCGAGTTTCGGTAGAACTGCAACTAGCTGCAGCTGTTACGTGACTCGCGTCTCGCGAATCATCCTCATCCTACACCCCCGTCACGGAAAGCACTGCCAACTCCGACTTCACTTGGCTCTTCCACCCATCCGTCCTTTGGTCGAGGTACAGAAAAGCTAGGATTCGTGGTCTCCCATAGTAGAAATTTTCTTTGGTAAGATCCCATTGGGTAAGATCCCAGGCCCTGCAGGGCCTGTCTGGGACGTAGGGGGGCCACTGGGCCAGTTCAAGACGTCAATAAAGCTGGAACCGCCACAGGGGGAAATCGAAAAAAATCTATTGCAAAATTAGAAGCTATTTCAAAGCTAATTAAGTGCCCTAATTGAAATTTTAGAGCTCCGCCCCTTTTAGTCAGAACCTGTGGCGGTACTATCTCAACAAAAGTTGGAACCGTCAGAACATAAACAATAAAAAGCTAAAACAAAGCATAGAATTTAAGGGAGATGGGCTCTAAATTTGACTGTCGTGTATCTTGGGAGCTCTTGAATACTAGAATGGATTCCAAGTGTTGCGAAACACCTTAATTTCTACGTGGGAAGGTACTACTTCTCTCTTGTGGCCAGAGCGGGGTAGGGCTGATTTTTGGATAAGGAGATGAGCTTCCAAGTTTGGCCGTTTCATATTTTTCAAGCACTTAACTAGCTCTTAAATAGCTCTTAATTTTTCAATAGATTTCCAACTTTCTTTTGAGCTAGCATCGGCACAGGTTTTGACTAAAAGGAGTGGAGCTCCGAAAATTTAATTACGGCACTTAATTAGCTCTTAAATAGCTCCTAATTTTGCAATAGATTTTATTATGATTTTCCACACTGTGGCGGTACCGGCTTTCACTGACGTCAGTCCAAGCCTAGCCCAGAACCAGCTCATAATGGACTTTCCACTAGGGTCGTACCTAAAAGACCCTTACAGTAGCGTCCCTTCACCGTACTCTTTCACCCTTTGACTTTCCTGCTACTTCTAATCCGTCATAAGGCAACCTCCTGACCTCAGCAGCTTTTCCTCCTCTATTGTCACTCAACGTGCGTAGCTAGTCACCCGAAAAGTATTGGCTTGTCCGAAAGTTCAGTTCTTCGCGTCTTCCCTAAGCGTCGATGTCAGTGCGCCAGCGTCTCCTTTCATTCCGCTAGTTATGACGTACCTGGTATAGCCGTCCATTCTCGCGCCCTCGTTCATTTATACCCAGGAAATTTTCCATGGTAAGGTTTTGCCGAGCTACTAAATACTCATAAGGCTTCGCCGAGTTGGACCTGTGGCAGCCAAGGCCACGGAACCATGCAGCGTATAATTGGAACGTAAAATTTCATTACCGGGAACCCCGCCGAGAATTCATTTCACTTGCCGCACATTGCGCCCAGATTGTTTCCGATAAAAAGGCAGGACGAGCGCCTTCCCCTCCTTCCTCTTCCCTCCCTCTTTGTTTTGACGAACCTGCCACGTGCGCCTCGGTCTATACGCGATATGCGTTCCTTGGGTTCTGGTCTTTGCTCCCAACGCTCTATACCACAGACCACGCACTGTTAACAGACCCAAGTGTTGCTCTCGACCCTTCGATGGACACTAGGAACAGGGTATAGGCTGATCTTGCACCGGTGTTCTTTCATTCTAATATCGTTAGCGTGCATGCGGTATGGCGTACGGAAGGTGAGTCCATAAGAAAAGGGAAAGAAGCCAGAACGTGCAGTCTGGTTTACGAGGAGCCACAACTCGAGGGCGCCAGGCTGTTTTCCCACGTGAGTTAGACGTTGCAGATTTCATGGAGTTTATATTGCGTTATACTCCGCGAGTCCTGGACTTCTTCCGCCATTCGTATCCTTCGGGTTTACGTCCTGTATTTCGTTCGGCTTTGTTTTATAGAAAATATCACGTCAGGCCTCTGGCTCTTTATACTGTATATATGTATATTATGGTTTTTTTTTGGTCTTTCTTATTGGAATTTATATTCGTTCCATGATTTATGCACTCGTAAAACTCAGATCCATGAGTTTTCCTATCAGACTCTATCTCTATGTTCGCGTATATGAATGCGCGCTATATAGCTATACCACTGGAATATTCCAATGTCTCACCAAGAAGTCTTTCGGTTCCTATCTCGATATCTTACGAAGACTCGCGAACAACTTTCCAAACTTTTCAGCCTGTCTCAAGTTCCTTGGCGTATGACTTGGACCAGCAGATCGGAGCATCTCGAGTACTCCCATTAAGCATATTTGCCGGTTTCTTCTCTCATTTGCTGCATCTGCGGATGGATGCTGTCTCGGTGCTTTTTTCCCCTCATTTTAATTAGAAGACGAGATGGAGTTTCTACGGACCGTAGTTATCGGCGCTGATAAGAACGAACAGAAGTTGATATCTTTATCCGAAGTGACAATAATTATTGAGGACGATCATCTCGGATCTCTTTACCGTTAAATCTCAAGATGTTCCGAAAGCTCTCGTATCGGATGAAAAGAGGCAGGATCCTTTTCATAGGTACAATGCTACTCTCGTAACAATAACTATACAATCTAATTGGATGCTGCGAAGTCCCTAGCCGGAAGTTAGTTGCACAGTCGATGGTAATCTCGGGTAGTTTTAAGAGAGTCGAGTATTCAACCCTATTCCATCCTTTTCCCGACGTCGTCTTCGACGGAAACTTTTCCCCGGGTTTGATAACAAAAGCCACTGGTACGAGGATATAGGGGGTTGGACAGGAAGCCTGGAGGACGAAGATGGGCGTGGACCAGGAAATATCCACGAATCCAAACTAAACTTTCTCGCTCTCATATTGACTACGGATTTAAAATCCTGGTGCTTATTAGCAGGGGGAATCCCCTTTCTCCCATCGGCGCGTCTTTTTCAGGGAGCTCGCTCCACCCGGTTATGAGATCGAAGCTTCGCTAAAGGGATAAGATTTTCCACTAGCTTTCCCGGTCGACCACTGTAAACTTACTTTTCCTCGTGTAATCCTTCGCCAGAGCCTGCTATCGCGGATGCTCATTCAAGTTGGACAGGATTCCTCTTATCCGTTGCATGGTTATGAGAATTCCAATAGACCCGGCAGGAATCGTTATTCGAAATTAAACGGAAATTTACTACCATCCCCTATGTGGTGGGTATACCTGCTGTACCAATTTCGCCATTTTACGTACCACTCGTATCCGGCGAGTGGTCAGTCTTCTTTACGAGAGGTCATCTCGGCAATACGTGCGCGGCTAATTAGAATTTCAAGTGGACTTTACGAGGGGATGTAAGGGACTCTTTTCTTTTTTTTCTTTTTTTTTTTTTTCATATTTCGTCGACTTTTAATCTAACTGCAGATACTCGTCTGAGTGGACGTCGAATAAAGTTTACACGGTGCAAAGGGAGTCTGGTAATGATTGCCTTTATGGAGGAGGACAAAAATATTATATAGAAATGTTCCTGAGTAAAATCGAAGAGAAACGCCGAGGATACCGAGGGTAATTAATAAATCTTATAGAGATTGACAAAAAAAAATTCCATTCGGCTTGGTTAAGTAACTCTGTGCTCTACTCGAATTTGTCCTCTTGTACCAATCTTTTTTTTGTTTTCACGTTTTTTTTTTAACATTCTTTTCTCCCCACTCATTCTTCCTTGGGATTTTTCTTTCAGCAATTTCTCTTTTACCCTCCTTTTTTTTTTACTTCTACGGCAAATCGATTCACCGACGTCCCTTCTACGGGTGTATGTAACTACGTTCGCGCATTTTCTTCCCATTGGCTGGTTTCCATTTACAGTTGTCGCACACGCCCAGGGAGAAAATTAATCGACGATCCCGAATGGTACTACAGTATCTGCTTGTACGATCGCTCGACCATTCTTCGTATCGCGTATGTATTAGTCATACGAGTTAACACATATGTCTGAAACGTTGTATTTACGTCACGAGGACAGTTCGATTGACGTGTCACTCGCGGTGCATGTTCCGCGAAAATAAATATTCTCAATATATCTACTTGTCCTGTACAATTTAGATTTTTGATATGAATTCTGATAGACATTTTTTTTTTATTTCCCCGATAGACATAAACACGTTATATGTAATTAGGAGACAAATTTTTTTTGCAATTTCACTTTTCGTCCATTGATCAGATTTATTATTTATCTTCATAAAATCGTTCATCCTCTTCGGGTATTCACCTCGAAATTCTTCACCAGCCTAGTAACTACACGTTTCAGGAAGTTTCACACGTACCGAGTAAGTTAGCCGAGATTAACATTGAATTTGCATCGTCGTAATAGCATCGTCCGAAGCTGATGAAGAAACTGTATATATATATATATATATATATTTCTTCATTAACCTCAAGCCAAATACTCGTATCTCAGGATGTACAAAAAATCGAAATGTAAAAAGTATTTTTAAAATTACGTTATCAACCGTTATACGTTTATCCGCGAATAGGAACATTTTACCGAAGCTGTTCGATCCTTCTGCTGGATATTCCCCAGCGACGTAATTACAGTTGGTATCCGTGACGTGATCTTTCCCCGTGGGATTTCTCCCGTAAGAAATCCAGGATGCCCATCCCGTTCTATACCCACTGGACAGACAGAGAATCCCTGCCAATTTCGTAAAGTAGAGGTGTACCGCATCCAGCACGTTCTATGCTACTACCCCTGATACCTATATAGATACGACGAACAGGATTGAAATGGAGGAACCGAGTATCCGTTTGCCAGGGTTCCGTCACGCCTTTCGACGTAATTAGGGTGGAACTGTGACGTGACCACCCTTGGCAAACCCATGTTACTTTCCTTCCCGAGCGAACATAACCTCGTAAGAGCCTCGACTCTCGTGTCTCCCGAGTCCTACGTCCGAGGACTCTTTCGTATATTTGTTTTTTTCCGGTGGGCAATACGATTTGACAATTTTTTTTTTTTCATTTTTCAGGGGATGAAATGGCCGTGGTCCAGGGTGTCGTTACCGAGGATGGCCTATTCGACGGGACTGTGGTGACTGGACTAGAGGAATATTATATCGAACCTACCAGCAGGTATCTCATGGGGGATGAAGACACTTCACCCCCCTATCATACCATAGTTTACACAGCGTCGGACGTCACTTCACCGCCACAACCCCTCCGATGCGCCAGTCACGATTTACATCAAAGCACCCTTAACCATGGATCCGATGGGTAAGCGAAATTACAAATTTGACAATGCTTATAGATACGTGGAATTTTATTAATTATTACAAAAATTTGTTCGATCGGGTATCGAGAGTATTTGTTTTTTACGCGCGTTAAAAATGTTCCTATTTCTTCATTTTTCAGATCCTCCTTCTACGTCAATGTCAGCTCTCAGCCCTTATACGAGCATCTGATAGATAACGAAGTTCATATGCACGGCGGCTTGTACTCGAAGAAAATAAACGTAAATGTCACGACTACAGCCAAACCTGATAAGAACTTTGATCTCGAGTACCTAGACAGGTAATTACGATGAAAAATAAATGTCAACGAAAGTCGGTGTAATATCGATCGTCGGCTGCTCAAGATATCCTGTTATAGTTGATATCATTAGTAACTATCAGTAGTGCTCCTGGAACTTCGCACAGAGCTTATACGATGATAAGGACAAGAGAGGATCCGCGTAGACTTCACATTTACACGCTGATCCTTTAAGCTCCTTATCCTTATCCCTTAGATTCGATTTCATTCAAGTATCTATAAGTTCATAGAGATCTTGCAAATTATCGGTATGGAATAATCAACACGAAATTGCATATTGGAATCTGATGCATTGCCGTACCGCTTTGGAATTTTAGAATTTATCGTGAACGTTTCGCAAGGCATCTTCACAAACGGGCGACCGTCGATCCACGTAAAACTACATGTATGCTGTACCTACAAGCCGATCATCAATTCTTCGCGCGTTACGGCACGGAGGAGGCATGTATAGAAGTTATGACGAGACACGTGCAGCGAGTCAATTCCATTTACAAGCACACAGGTAAGAATTTTCTTCGTACTCTTTTAAATAATTAAAATAAAATTTTTCCTATTCACATATATATATACTTGTATGCCTTAAAATGTCTTATGCTTAATTGGATTGAATTTTTGGTTATTCTGCCTAATAAATCTTCATGTAATTATAGTTTAATTTATCTGGCTGCTCCATTCGTCCCTAGTCTTCTGTCTTCGCCAAGAGGAGCTAGACTCATCGGGTCGAGTTCCTGGAGTATCACGATAAATAATTACGTCCTTACCCGCGTCGCATCCTTTACCACCCATTAGAGACACTCTCGACGCTCCCGCGTTCTGGCTTGGTTCAAATTTACAAAGCTCTCGTATTACGCGGTTCGTGGTATACAGTAAGTGCGGATCGCGCGAGAGAGCAGCTTTAAATCCTCGTGTTCAGAAACGTGCGTAATCGCGGTTACCAACTTCGAAACGCCTTGAGGTTAATACGAGCGTGTATTTGGAACGGCTTTAAACAGTCAAGTGGGTATAGTGTAGATTGGTTACAAGTAAATGGAATTATTTCCTAGCGAATAGCTTGTAGGATGTATAGAAACAAAAAAATGGTCGACGTGTTAAAAGTCTTGACGATTGCGTTCTCGTATTCAAAATCGACTTATCGCTGGTGCTGCCCTCGTTCATCGAATTTGCTCGGGGCAAACTTGATTACGGTGCAATTACGGCAACCCCCGGTAATTCCGACGCTCGTTAATTGCCGTGAAAAGATGAAAAAAAAAGAGAGGGGGAGGGAAGAGAGTAACGAGTAAATCGTGGAAAGGGTATGAACAAGGGGGAAAATGATAAAGGAAGAAAGAATTGAAAATCGGAAGCAATAGGAACTTCGATCCCTTCGTTCGATCCTCGCGCAGCCTGATTTCCGTCTGTAAATGCCTATTGGCTCTGGGAATCAGCTGAAAAAGTACTTTGAACGGATGTAGTGGATGCTGCCAGTTCAGGTTGACGGGCTACAGGGTCGAGAGTCCTGAAGCTTTCAGAAGGAAATGGAGACCGGGATGGCTAATGATATTTGCACTTCTCGCCGTCTCTCAGGCTTCCCACTTCCAGTGGAATTCCTAGTTCTACTTTTACTCCTCCCACCCTTGCTCTGATTTCCAACCCATTCCGCTACTCTTTAGCCCTTTTCCTCCTTTCTTTCTTTCCTCCTTCCGCCATCACCCTGCACTTTCACATCGTTTCGCACTTGTGCAAATTGACTCCGGCGGACGTATAAGTCCTTTGAAAATAGTCGGACCGGCGAGGGTGCTGTCGAGCTCTGGACGGGGATGGGTGGGTAATACAGGGTGAAGCACCAGGGGTAGCTCGGTTGGTTGGACTGCGAACTGGAGGAGGGATAATAGAGGCTTTCGAAGACTCGAAAGGGCTGGATGAGAGATTGCTGGTGGTTTGGGTACTTCGGTCTAGCGGGCACCCAAGCTAAATCGGATCCGGAGCCGACTTGCCGAAGACTCTGGAGAAACTTTTAATTAGTCGACCGTTCCTATCCAGTCGTTCTCCCTGGACCTGGACAGGAACGTCCCTCTCGTGCTATGTTCGGAATCCCTTTTTCAGGACGTTCTCGGCTTTTTTCTTAAGGTATTTCTTATTCCGTCATAGATATCAACCTTCGTCCCGGCATTTACTTTTACTGAAAAACTTTGGTCGAACGACTCGTGACGCTTCTTACACCATTTTCTATATACAGCGGTACCATCCTGGAAGTCACATTTCTACAGTATTTTTTTTAACCTCTTACTTCTTCAATCTCTTCCTCTTTCCAGCACCCTGAAGTTCTTCCCAATCACGCTTCCCTTCATACCAGCTAGTTTCGTGTAATTTTTATTTATGAAATTCGCGAGGATCGTAATTTACAGCATAAATGGTACCCGTATAGCTTAGCACCTCAGTTAGGGAGGTACGTGCATGGATATATCTAGATAGGTACCGCGTGGGCTGCAAAAGTGACGACGGCTGGAAAATCAGACGAGCAATTACCAGGGAAGTTTTCCCTGGGGGAAAACATGTTTGCGATCAACCGACGGGTACCTCGTGCTAACTAGTTTATCCCTCATCCCATGATGGCGTTCGTTTTCCCAACCTCATCCTACCGGAGCTTTATCCCTCAGGTCGCGACCCCTTCACAGACCTCCCTCTCCAAAACCCTCTCCCTCTCTCTTTCTCTCTCTCTCTCTGTCTTTCTCGCTGTGGCGACTATACCCTTCGGCTTCTAGAGTCAAGCACGACAGTAACGTCTACGCGGGACTATTTAGAAGTTTGGACGTCTCCATTTTTCTACAGGCCGATAATACCGCGATGATTAACTACTTTATTCCTCGCTATTACCTGCTACTCGTGGAAACTTCAAAAGTACCTTTTACTACGGTTAATTTCGATTTCTTACTCCGGAGTCGAAAAGGGAGAGAGAGAGAGAGAGAGAGAGAGAGAGAGAGAGAGAGAGAGAGAGAGAGAGAGAGAGAGAGAGAGAGAGAG
>JARQSV010000335.1:1569072-1623937 GCA_030142285.1 Calameuta idolon | reverse complement strand
GAGAGAGAGAGAGAGAGAGAGAGAGAGAGAGAGAGAGAGAGAGAGAGAGAGAGAGAGAGAGGGAGAGAGAGAGAGAGTGGATGAGAGAGTGGGTTGCCGGGGATCCGAGGGTTGGAACAATTGGGTGGCGGACTCTTGCGTTTCACGAATTTCCCATCTTCATTAATTTTCCCAACGAAAGCCTCTTCATTAACGATTAAGCATTTAAGCACCCTCCACACTCCCTCTTTGCCATTTTCGTTTACTCTGCCTTTTCGAGCTTTCCTACCTCCCCGATGCACTGTGAATAACGTACCTATAGGAATAATTTTGACATTTTATACTAGAGTCTCCATTAACGGTAACGCGTTGCGAGCATCACTAATAATTTTCGAATTATTTACAGCCGTCGCGTAATAATGCATTGTCCTGCCCGCATTGCATTTCTATTGTGCATTATAACGCGTGTCTGATACTTTTGGTTTTATGGCTGTATTTATATCTTGGCACGATAACACACCCGTTTTATTTAACATTAGGTGCATTTATGTCAGAGCTAATGTACCGTTTGGTTAAATGAATACAAGGAACGAATGGAGTATTGTTCTCACGAGTTTTTTTTTTTCGAAATTGTACAACAGTTGTGAAATTATTTTCTTTTTTCTTTTTAGATTTCAACCAAGATGGCCGACCTGACAATATAAGCTTCATGATAAAACGAGTGAAGGTCCACAGCGGCGACGCCATAAGGGATCCGAATTATCGTTTTCCGGGTAATTACGGCGTGGAGAAGTTCCTCGAACTCTTTTCAGGTTAGTTATCTTCCCTTGTATTCCCTATCGGCGTTACGCGTTATCGCCCGAAACGCATTATCGAAATATCTTGAATCAGAATCATTCCAGAGTGTTGAGCTGCCACTCGCAACGAGTTTAGCCCAACTGCAAGTACTTTACAGCAACTACTTTACAAGAAGAGAGGGTACCTATTCTAATTCATGCTAATGACCATTCTGTCCACGTTATCGTCCCGAACCTGGTCCTGGGTACTTTCTCGCCAGAATCTCGAACCGTAACGGAGTAGGAGCTCCTGAGAGAGACTTTCCCCATTTCCGTTAGGGTCACGTCCTAACAGTCTTGACGATACGCCACGATGGCGCACTTCCCGTTTTTAATTAGTTTTGTTCCCTTAATTGTTTGACGTCGACGACAATTCGACTAACTCCTCAACTCCCATAATAATAGACCGAGGCTCCGTCACGTAAAAGGATGTTCCCATTTACAAAAATTTCTCTAACAATCTCAAGGAGAACTTTCCCCCTTAATATCAACGTTGGCCTATTTTGTGAATGATACAAATTAAGAATGTAATTTTATAAAAAAAAAAAAATTCTTCAAATAGGCCATACAATTTTGTATAAGTACACAATGCCGATGGCAGACCTAAAAATCTAATCTTTAAAAATAAGGGTGGTTCGGTATACCTGTATGCTCATAGGTATGTATCCTACATGCTTGAATGGTTATATACCTAAAGCCACTTTCACACCGGCAGCATCGATTGTATTATTTACAACCAAGTGCGCCATAATTTTAGCATAAACAACGAGCAAGGGGCTCGTGACCGAAAAGCCTGCTGTTCCTACCGTGATAGAAAGGGGTAGTTTCGTATTCGGATATAGGTACTACTGTCGGAGTGGGTATAGGAAACCGGGGTAGATTTCACGAGGAGAAGCCTTGTCTGGCCTTGTATTACGTACGTGATGGGAATACGTATGCAACCAAAATGGACCCCCGCTTTACGGTTACGGATGAAATACCCCCGTGGTGAACATTTCTCATTATTGACGGCCGACCTGGCGCCCTCTGCCTTCGCAGAACTTTCAAATCGAATAAGATTCCTTAGTGCCTTTACGACTCTTGCCTAGAACCAATGTAGGGGATGGTGTTTCGTAGATATTTTTTTTTTCGGGTTCAAAGATAGGGGGTAGTTTTTTATTTATATTTTAACGAAGGAAAAGGAGTAAAAGAGGATATCAAATCCACCGAAAAGAAGAAAGTTACATCGTTCTTGTATAGTATTGTAATATTTTATACGTCTATCACAGAGACGAATTTTCTCCTCGATATAACGTAAAGAGAGCGGACTATATTTTTAGTATCTTTACCGAGGATATCTCTTTTGTGTCTGTCTATAGTAGGTTTATCTATGGTAAGAATTCGCGATTTCTGTCTCTTTCTCCTTACCTGAAAACTCGTTCCGGATTCGATACCTGTTACAGGTAACAATTTGAAATATATTGGTACTTCGATAGCAATGGATTTCTGATAACCATAAGAGTCTTTTTTTTGGTTAGGTAAGAATATAAGATCAGATACAGATACAACGTTTTTTTTTTATTTTGATATTTTCTATGTCATCGTCACGTAAGGTCGGGCATATAATTTATATATTAGACTATACAGCTGCGAGGGTAATATACTGATATATTCTCGTGACAATAAAACAGCTGGGATTCATACGAAATGAGTATAGTGCAGTACACAGTCATTGTAAATTATATCTAACCTCTTCTAGGATGAGCTTCGCCTATTAAATGCCACATTAAACTGTCTTCCCGCAGCCCGAAGAACATTTCTCGATTTATTCCAAACCGGGCATATTATAAACGGCGCGAAAATCGCCCGCGTGGATGTGATAATCGCGCGCTTTACGGTCTGGATGTAAAGCGAAAAGTCTTTATTGCCATTTGCATTATTCGCCGACGTAATTCCATTTCGCGTCTGCCCCGCCGTGCAGCTCGCTGCGAAACTTACAAATTCCGGTGTTATAACGTTTATTATTATTGCCGGGCAAGGCTCGACTTCGTTCCTCTTGGTCGTCGCCCGTTGGAAATAGACCCCATTCAGGTACGACGTAACACGTTTCTTACGCCTTATGACCCTTTGATACGTCGGCGTCTTCAGCCTACGTCTTTGCTCCATTTTTCTATATAGGGTTAGTCAATATAAGTTAGTAAAATAAGTTACCGAATCAGTAACGAAACGATGTTTCATATAAAATACGTTGCGTTCTATGTGGCACGTATGTATAGAACATATACGTGACTTGAAACATTTTTTTTCATATACACAAAAACCAAGTATTTTTTTGAGAAATTAATTTATAGTGAGTCACGTGCTATGTACAAGTATATGCACTGTATATATTGTAACGTATTTTTTCTTAACTCGACACCGATAAGCAAAAATCCGATAACGGACTATCTTCGAGAACCAACCTACGTTACCTTCGGCCGTCCACCCTTCGCTCGTACATCCGCAAGTCAGGCGGGCGCCAGCCAATTCTTATTTCACCGGGAAATGACGAGCCGGTATGAACTGGGAGTTGGGGTGGAACAGGCCCAACTCCACCAGAACGAGAGCTCTGACGGAACCTGTCAGAAAAGACGATAACTTAACGGATCCTGTCGATTTTTGGGCACGCGTAAAATCGAGAAACGCAACAGTAGGTGCTGATCTTTGGAGTCGCGTAAAATCAGCAAACGCAACTGGATGCACGAACGGGAGCGGACGGTAACGGGAGTGGAGATCCTTATAGCCGATAACTCTTCATTTCCTTCGAGTCGTCCCTTCTAAACCAAATCGAGAGCGTTCCTTAGCGAATCGGTACGTAACACTGGAGACCCTCCACGGGCGCCTCCCCAGGGCATCGGGCGACAGCAGGGCACCACATCCTTAACTCGGGCAGGGGGTTCCTCCCCTGTCCTTAACCGTATGAAAATTCTACCTCCACCCGCTCTACAGCACTTTGCCCATCTCGACCGGGCTTCTGCCGGTCCGTGGAGACTCCGTCTCCTCAGGTCCTCCAGTCTCCGTCGGGTACCCTCCTCTTCTCCTCTGCCAGGCAACTCGGTACGTCCAGACTATCTCCCCGCGACAGATTCGAGCACTTCGACCTCAACTAAACAATAGCGAAATATTCCGAGACCATTGGCATAACTGTACTAATAAGCCCGAGAGCATGGCTTCTGAACAGGGTGGCGACCCGAAGGGAACTGGAAAGCGAGAACGTTATCTGCATCGGTAATCGGGAGTCGCCTTGTGACCGTGAATCGAAAAATCACATCACAATATGTATATATATATTTTCACCTTTCTTCACGGCATATACAATTCAGTTACTATTAATTCTCTCCTGTATTCTGAATCTTTTTTTTTTTGTTTAAGTACATGTTTCCTCAAGATAGATTTACATGCATGTCAGACGATCGTGAAAACTGAAACCTATTGTCACGCGGTAAAATGTACATTGTGCTCAAAGCTAAAGGACGCAGAATGTTTTAAACGGATGGCCCCTTCTTTTTTCTTATTTCGCTTTTTCGACACTTTTGTATTCATAATCTTGTCTTTGTACGTCTTTTGTATAAGCATTTTTACGATTGCTTGTTCCACGGAATAACCCTATCCCGTGTTCCTCCCCGGGGACGTTTTCCTCACGTGGTGTGAATTCTGCTGAATTGTTGGGGGTTCGACTTTTCCAGGCCCTCTCTACGTCACGTTTCGACGTCGACGTGTCCCGAGGGGAGGGGGTCGTCCCAGTCACCGGTACAGACTTGGTTCCTTTCTCATGGAAAAGTCTCCTTTCGAACGTCGTGACAGTAGACGCATCTTTTTTTTTTTTAACGGAAAAATTGACAAGCGTTATCTTCGATTCGTGCGGAACATGGACGTGCTTCTCTGTAGTTAGGACTGACGTCGTCAACGTTATTCCCGTCATCGTAGTTATCGTCGAAGCGCGAAAAGGCAACGATGCGACGCGCCCGCCATCTCGCGGGAAAGCGGAATATCAGCTAGGTTTTCCTACACGAAGAGAAGGAGTCTTGACACTCGTACTTCTAGGACGGGCCTCTCCTCTTTGCTTCTTGGCACGAGTTCGCTGTGAAAGCCACGTGGAAGGAATTAATATTCGTCGTATTCCCAACGGAAATTTCTCTCTGTGAATTTTCCACTATGCTATCTACATATACTTAGGTCTCGTATACTAGACGCATATTATATGGATCAGGCGAATATTCAAATATTAACTGACGAAATGAATATAGCACTTCTAACTGTATTCTTCTTTTATGAAGGCACTAGATTGACACTCGCGACAACAGCGCCACGGCGCTATGAACAAATACAGTATCGCATTGTATATTTATTTTAGACAAAATTTTCCCGTGTTCGAATTTTTGTAAATTCCTTTTTTAAATACTGACTTTCTTTTCAATCGTTTTATACGTATTTTCAAAATGCTTTCAACCTGCATGGCAATTACGGCTGGCCAATCGCCAGGCTGGTTAATGAAATTTCATTTTAGTCGGATGGCTCGACGAATTTTCCTCTCAGGAAAATTTACGCGACGTGATTCGAGCTGCCGAGCGGAAAATACCAGGTGGTCTAATCTTCTTACGTGACAGACGGAATGCTGGATGGGCTGACGGACGCGATACACCGGCGAAATAGTTAATACTTTATAACGACGAGGGTGATGATAAAACCCTGTTTATTTTTTTTTTTTTTATAATATAATTTCAATCTTCACGCAAAGTCAGATACTTTTACTCGTGACACTTTAATATATCAATGAGAGGCTATCCTCACCTAAGTATTCAAATTACTCGATGTTGAACAACGACGAAAACTCTAAGTCATATTTCATAATTTCACGTGGTATTAGAACACGTCACGTAAACATCTGTATATCGTGGAAAATACACGAGCTCATTACTATGGGACATTTACACATGCATGTTTCCCGGTTGCGTAGTCATGTTTACGTGGCTGACCTAACGTAGACTGATTCTACTGCACACATCCATTACTTCTAACAACGCCAAACACGTCGTGTCCACTAGCATCGACCAGTAAGACTGAAATATTTATTTCGAATTCTAACTTCACTTCTGTCCATTCGCTTTCCCGACTTTTATAATATTAATTCCGAAACACGTTCGACCATTTCTCTCTTTTCTCGTTCAGTTGTATTCACGAAAACTAAATTTCTCGGCGAGAATTCTGAATGTGTGTAGTCAAATATTCTACGCTCGAATAATTCAGTAAATTTCAAAGCAGTCCCCCCGGTATATGTATACTTACGTGTATATATATATATATATATATCGCCTGCCTATAAAGCCATTAACTAAATGTCCTAGTCGAACGTCTAATTAAAAATCGTTGTACTCGAGACGACTCTAGAGAAATATTTAAAAAGTGTATAAACTAAGTTTTTATACACACTGTACGACTAGGAGATGTTTTTAAAAGAATTATATATATATATATATTTATTTAGTACGAGGCATGGGAATTCTGAGGAGGAAGAGGTTAGCGTTGCGTGTCAAGGGCTTGGTGCAATTTAAAAATGCATTGCTGCGCTTTCACCGTGACGACTATGTGGGATTCCATCAGAAACGTAATAAAAGCCGCGACGGCGTCGTTATTTCCATAGTGGCTTCATTTACTCATTTAGTTGCGTTAACCAGTCCGCATTTCGCGAGGTGATCTTCCACGACACACGCAATAATCCACATGACGTCCGTTCACCGTGAGAAATGTATAGCGGGTGAGTTGCAAATTTCGAACACAACGTCACCGCCCTTTGCTGTACTTTCTTTCCTTTTTTTCCTGCTACACGCTCGCGCGTCCGGACGATGACAAAGATAATCGCCGGCATAGTCATCGGACAGAGGAGCGGCTTGAGTCGAAGTGAGGGACGAAAAAAAAAAAAATAAAAAAAATGGAATAGAAAGTCTCTTTCCACGAAAGGGTTCGATCGACGCGATCGCGTGATGCGATTGCGTAATATGAAATTTCAGTTGAAATGTGAATAGCAACCCGTTAGCAACGCTGACTAACACGTTACGTAATGCGTGTAGCTATATATCTATGTATAGATATTTAAATATTGTCTATCGGCGCAGATCATACTTAGTTTAGGGGTGAGGATGAAAATTAATTATGCGATTAAAAAAATTTCTTTTTTATTAACCAACATAGTACATTTTGATGGCATCGCTTTAATGAGGATATTCATTGAGATTCAGTATCCTGTATACGTTCGTGTACCGCAGCTCATTAAACACGCGAATCCATTTTCAGTTACATCGCCAGAAGTTGAGAAACTGCTGAGACCCGTTAACACTACCGAAGATTGCAGAGGTAGCAGATGCTCCTCCGTGTCGTGGTATTTGAAATTCGCGAGTAGTCGGGAAACGTGTACTCTGGTTAGTCGGCCGCTTGCGATACGAGCTTAACGGAGGAATATATGGTTGGAGAAAGGACGGTAATGGCACAGTTGGTAAGACTTACGACGTCCCGATGATCCCTCACAGCTGGCACACTGGCTGGAGATCCGAGCCTTGCTTTCCCTACCACTTTCTCTCTGCTTGAACACCCTTCTAGCCCTATCACAGCCCTTTGCCATCCCTTTCTATCCGAACCCTTCGTTACAACCACGTATACCACTGTGCTAGATTTCTAATGTTCTACGGCATTCTCGTTTCTGCATAACATTTTCATCCTCTGCCATTTTAGTGTTCCGCACCCCTTTTACACCCTTGTGTCGGTCGGTCAACGGAATCACATCGTCCAACTGGAACTGAGATAACTGAATGGCTCATTGGATGAAATTTGGAATTAACGTTTAAACGTGGATTCTTTGAGGCTGCATCTGCCATTCGCGTCAGGTTCAGGTCTTCTTGGCACAATGTTGACCCTCGTCCTCATCTTCGTCTTCATTTTCATCCTTGTCCTTCTGTTTCATTCTTAGCACGATACGTCGTTGCTGCCGTCATTGTTATCAGAGGCTGGAGTTTAATGGTGTTTCGATGAAGTTGCAAATCCTTGCTTCGAAGTACTTTCGACGAATCGTTATATCACTTTTTTTTTGTAGCAATGGTGTCTCATTTTTTTAACGTTCAAAAGAACCTATTCTTATTACCGTAGAGACTTTGGACTCGGACTTGCTTGAGTTTACGGAAGTTTGAAATAATAGGGTGAAAGGTACTCTGTGGTATGTCAAAAATGTACTTTTTTTTTTAAAGAAGATTTGTTTATCATACCATCACTTCTGCGTGACGTTCCGTGGAATTGGACCTGATTTGAATTTTTGTTCATTCTCGGAAACATTGGCTTGTGCGAAAATGATAGTACGTTTGAACTCTGCCCCCTTTTTGAAGGTAACCAAATGA
This sequence comes from Calameuta idolon, assembly GCA_030142285.1. NCBI lineage: Eukaryota > Metazoa > Arthropoda > Insecta > Hymenoptera > Cephidae > Calameuta > Calameuta idolon. The sequence goes on along the minus strand of JARQSV010000335.1, from coordinate 1,615,722 downwards.
AAAATGAGGTTTTTTTTTCCCAAAAAATTTGCCCATTGGGAAATTTGTTTCCTGATATATTTAGCCCGAGGCTTGATTTGGCGAATATTGAAACTTTATTAGGCTATCCGCGCATCGTATTGATATTCGATAAATTTTATTGAAACGTAGGAAAAATCTTGATGATTATTTTAACAGTCGTGTCAAGGCTTTCTAATATTACCTCACATGTCACGCTCAGCTATCCTATCTCGTAGATTCACCCCATTCCAAGTAGAATGCATCCCTTGAGATGCAAATTCAACTTCATATATGCATCGGATGCCAGCCAATGCATAAAATACCCATAACGTTTGAGCCCACATGGCTGCCAACTCGCGTAATACCTACCAAAATAAAATTCTCCATTATTGTCGATAGATTGCTATCATTTTACGAAACTCTTACCTCGAGAACGATTGTTTACTGTATTAGATTTACACAAGGATTTGTACATGTTTTAACATTGATTTTTCCATTAAACGACAGCGGACAACATACAGCAAGCCTTTTCTGCAAACATACAGTGGGATTGTCTGATAATTTATCATATCCTTTATGCAAAATTCAAATGACGATTAGGGGGTCAGTAACTGTTACTTTCATAATGCATTTCGAGTCATTTGTGTGTCTATAGCTGATAAATTTGACTTTCAGTTTAGAAACTGTTTCACTTATAATTTCAATTTCACCCTGTCTATATACATTTCAAAAGTTGCGAGGTGCGATAGAAATTACGAAAAAGAAAAATATTGAAATTAATTGAAATATTGACAAGCGTTTGATCCATTAAATTAAAACTGTATATATATGTATATATAAATCCAAAAAAAAATTATCAAAGTATTTTGGAATTTAAAAAATGTTTGTGTCAGATTTTAAAATAGACTATACATTTTTCAGCAATACTTTTCTTTATGCGTCCAACGGGAGCGTTCGGTGAGAAAAGTTGAACCACGATCAAAAGGTCCCCGCGGTCTTTGACCTATTTCGACAGTTTCTGCACGCCGGAAAATTACGTATTAGTATGCAGATTGCTTTTATCAGTTAGTCTCGCTAATGGCTCCGTGGGAATCGCACGAATTAAAAATCCGCGAGAATCCCGTCTGGTCGGGTTTCGCTACACGGATGTCATTGGCTACCTAGGAACCGTGTCTAATTGATCCTAGGGCATTAGAATAATTGAACCGCCGTCATTTAATTTCCCTTCGCTTTTATTCGTCCACCCGTAACTACTTTGACCTCGAACTATTATTCATTTTCAATAGGACCCCTTATCAATTTGTCTTATCAAAATGTGCGTATTAGATAAAAATCCATATCGCATCCTCGTATCTCATTTATTTCGATGATTTATTTCCATCCTCGTTATTTCATTCGATCATTTTCCATAAAATAAAGTAATTCGACCCACGCAGTTCCTGCTGTCTCATTCGCGTTCAAGGATAACGATACATCGAGAGTCGAAAATCGAATAACGTTCGTTCGCGATGCTCCCTGCAAATCAGTCCCAGGTGAATCTCGAATTCGTGACGTGAATTTACCGCGCACAATCTACCATCTTGGCCAATATCTTCCTCGTGCTCGAAAGGGATCTTTGAAAGCCCGCGAACTTTCAAACTCGAAAATTCAAACTTTTAATTAATTCTTATCGTCGCGGTGCTTAATGACACTTTAGTTAATAGCACCGGCCGTATGCTTATCGATTAAGTACACACCGAAAATATTTATAGTCAAAGCCATCTAATTCAAACCTACCGTAGTCATTAAGTCTTTGGTGTTTGTCCTGTATTTCGAACGGTAACATCGTGAGTACAAAAATAAAACTAGAAAACTTTTCTAACAACCGTCGTTAAGTCCTGTAATTGCATTATAAATTATAATATATCGTTATATCTTGACGTACGTATACAGTATACAAATGTATGTATGTACAACAATATTACCTGTTCAATTTATAAATTATTTGAAAACTTCAAAAGCAATGGCTCCTCAAAGCAATTAAGTTCGATAAAAATATATCGTAACTGTTACTTTTAGTCTACCAATTCTATCTGTCTTTCTCGTACACATGTAAATCCCTATAGGACTGTCTTTCTCGCACTCACACTGCGTATGGAAAATGGTCTGAAAATTACATCAATACTCTTTTACCTGTCCTCTCAGATCTGCCATATTGCGCATCACTAAGAAAACAAAATCAATTATATAACATCTGTCAAGCCATGACCAGCATGATTAAATTGTATAATCCTGTACATCGATATATATATATATATCGATTCTAAAAATGCAATACACGTTCGTAAAATTCAACATGTTGAAAAGATCAGACTCCGGTGCCAGTTTGGCACTCCTTTTCCTACTTGTTTCGAGTGTTTCGAGTGGTTCTGGAAACGAAAGTCGCATACTCGATTCCTTCTGTCAGATGGATCCCTCTCTCCGAAATAGAACTCGCAAGGAATATCAATTTCTGTAGGTAAGCTGCCACTGTTCTTACGCTGGAAAAAAAAAATACGGTAACGATTTGAAACTGGGGAGATCCGTTCGCCATCACGAACCAACCAAAGCGTACCCATGGGTCTACTCGAGTAGGTACGGATCTTCGACAGTCAGTTAAAAAATTATATCCGAACTCGGTAGATCTCTAGTCGATGACAGTAATTTACTTTCATTGTTCTTCTCCTGTCTTACTCCTTTTTTTCATTCCGGATTCAGCCCCATTCAGTAATTTCTCTTCGTCCGACTATATCGCTTCGAGGAAGAACACGTGCTAATGCCACGAATCGACTCTATTGTCTGTTACAGAGGAGGATTACGATGCATTCTGTCTGGCTTACATGTTCACCTATCGTGATTTCGAGATGGGTACTCTGGGCCTTGCTTGGACGGGGGATCTCAAGAATGCCGGGGGTGTCTGCGAGAAGAATGGGGTAAATATAAGAAAAGCTATAATAACTCACTCCTGTATTGCTCACCGAAAATACACTACCCGATGATGGTTTTACCATAGAAATGAAGAGGCCAACTTCAGGCGCTGCCTCTGTCGTAAATAAACCCCCAGTGTAACACTATTTATTATCACATGTAAAACAGTATAGTGATAGGAAAAAAAAAATTTTTTTTTCAAACTACCCCTCGCGATTATATACCCTGTCTGTGCCACTCTGAAGATTACGCTCTATCGACAAAGGAACGATTCACGGTTACGAGAGGGTCCTTTATACAGCCCAGGAAAATTTAGGCATGAAAGCGCGGATGGGAGTTCTCGAAAAGGGGGAGCACCGAAACGTCGGTACATGAAAAAAAAAAAAAAGAAAAAGGATGGAAATGCCGAGATCGAGTGGGAAGCAGAAAACTCTTCTGACTTCTCTGCTATATCGGATTCTCTTTTTTCATCTGCCTTCCCCTCTCTCCCTCCCCGTGCCCCTCTCTCATCGTTCGCTCTATGCTCCTTCCCGACGCTATACCTTCGATATCGTCTCGCAGCACGTCAACCTCCGTGAGCGCAAGTCGACGAAGCTCGCACGAGCCGTGACATGTGCTTTGAATGTTAAATCGTAGAAACGTCCTGGGGTAGAGTGGGTCGGCACGAAGCGCGAAGAGGGACGAAGGTAGACAGAGGAGGAGGTATCGCGAGGCGCGAGAGGGGGAGGGAGGTAGGGAGTATTGCCTTGGTACTGAAGTGTACGCGGAGGAGAAAGAGTGCGAGGATCATGGTGGAGGTAGGGGGATGAGTATAGGAACGGTTGTAGGCCATATGTATATATAGTACGTTACTACAAAAGTATCTATATCTATAGCCACTGGGATTCTATCCTTTATCGGGGAGTTTTAGTTACGCGACGTCGAGCGTCTTCTTCCGACGTTTTATTTATGTGCTTTGCATTGTACGCGCGTACCTACGATTTAAGCTTCGCGGATCCTGGAAAACCCTCCCGAGCGTATCGTACTATCCGTATGTACCCAGTATCCATGAAAGCGAAACTATCTTGGGTAGAGGAAGTTTGAACTGCAGGATATATTAGATATCGATTCGAAACTAAAGTGTTTACTGGAAAAAATTAGAATCGTGGCAGTTTGATATTTATATGCGAATTCGTGTAGTATAACAACGGATTGATTGTCCGATACTATAATTGTAATTTTACGTATTACTTTTTATGAGAGAAAAAACTATACAGTATAGTCTCTAACTGTGACAGAGAGTTGTTATGAGAAAAATTTTTCAATCCGACGTTACGTCAACGAAAATCGATATGTCGAATATATCGAAGGAAGTAACCAGATGAAAAGTAGTTGATGGAACAGCCACCGTTTAGATTTTATATCAAATATCACGTTCTACAAATCCTTCGCTATTTTGGCTCGCCGCAATGCGAAGGAGATCAGCAGCTATATACGCACGTGTACGTCTCGCGCGTTATGCAAATTCAGGCTGTTCCGGTGTTGCTGTTGAGAGGAACGAGTAAATATTGATGTAACGTTGCAGCATTACCGTGGCAGCATGAAGTCCCTGAATACGGGGATAGTGACTTTGCTCAACTACGGGAAGCACGTTCCGCCAGCAGTCTCTCATGTCACTCTGGCACATGAAATCGGACACAACTTCGGTTCGCCGGTAAGTCCTAAGCTCAGTACCATTAACGGTACGATAAATTATTATATGATAATTTTCAAAATAGTCCCCACAAGGATTTGCCACATGTATCAAATTTTGTATCCGGGTACACAAAATCCGACATATACGTCAGATGTTAATATACAATTCATACAATTATATCACAGCACGATCCCGAGCAATGCACCCCTGGCGGAGAAGATGGCAACTTCATAATGTTCGCTCGCGCCACTAGCGGTGACAAACGGAACAATAATCGCTTCAGTCCATGCAGCCTCAATGCGATTAATCCAGTACTGAATACCAAGGCTAGATCGCCTAAAGGATGTTTTACAGGTGAGTTAATTCTCAATGGTATTTCAAGGGTCGAATACTTAGCATCTCCCTTGTGCTTATTTTGAAATTATCTACTGTAGGTTCAGGAGTGGCTCGTAGGTTGTTTGTGACAAATGAGATTTGTTTCGCGGCTACAGTAATCGCAAGTACGCCTACAGAACGATGGAAATTAATTATGCTGATTGACTTTAGATCAAAGTGAATTGTGGTACAGTGGATGTGGGATGGAGAATGTGTTGGATTTATGTGTCCAATGTGTAACTGTATATAATGTATGTGTAATAAGCCGGGTTAACGTGCCCTTTTATATTATGCCGGGCTTAACTGAATTTATAGGATGATAGGTAGACGCAGTTTTTTCTTTGAGAATATTTTTTTTTTTATTACTTTTAATCTCTGTCGAATTTTACATATTCGTGAAATCGCATTAATGAAGCGTTACGGGAGGGTTACTTTTAATCGAAACAAACCCAATTTACGTAACAGTTGTAATTAACTTTAAAAAAAGAAGCTAATTTATTTTGTATTTTATTCGCAGCCACTTAATTACAACAGTCTTAACAAAACTGTCGCTATGGTAATACATAAAATGTATATGTCTATGGGCTTGTTTCCATTAACGTTAAATTACGTTTGTATCACAGCGTATGATCTTCTGTAATATTTTATTAGAAAGACAATTATCAATGGGTACCTGTTAACCGTGTATACACGTGTACCGCCAGTATGTGAATATTCGAAATTCGCAGCTTCCACGTCAGTCGCGTACCGCAGAGACCATGCGAATTCCCGATTTCGCAAATTGCAATATGGTACGCTCGATTCTATCGTGAAATGCATAGGAGATACTCGTCGATATTCACGTGCTCTGGCACAGAAGTGCATCCGCAGAATGACATGGGTTGTAGTCACACGGTGTCATCCAATCGTGACGAGGACGATTGACGCAGCGATTATTGACGATTCCGTTTAAAGTTATCGAAGTCATGGGGACGAAAAATTTTTGAGCCTTATCAAAGGTCAACTCATCGACGGACTGACTGACTCTCTTAGTGTTACAACACGGTCGATGAGAATAGTGCGGCTATAAATTTGCATTACGTGAATACGAGAACAGTCGCCTGCGCCAAAGCCAAGTAGTGCTAACAACACTGATTAAATCAATTAGTTCCTGGTTGTTCTATCGAAATCGAGTACAATACCTATTTGGTCTGATTTCCACGATCGATGCTAACAGATTCGTTCAGACCTATTGATTAAGTCTGATTAAAGACTATTGGAGTGACTGTACCGCGGTGGAGTAAGAGCCGCAGTAAGATGTACGAGGAAACTCTGTATCTGATTGTACAGAGAAATTAATATTTGTACTTTGATGTCGATCAATGATTTTTTTTTTAATTGTTGTTCCTTCTTATCAATATTTTGTGTACTTAGTCAATTGAATAATTTATTAATGTTCATTTCTTATATTACTTTATCAGAGTCTGTACTCGAAGCTGATTGCTTTACTAGGTGCTATTCGTTACTGCGAAGGTCTAAGTTAAACGACAACCCGTTTCCTTAAATCGGCCCTCAATTTTCTCTTGATCCTTCCCATTATTTCAGAACCTCAAGCTTCACTCTGCGGAAACGGTGTCGTTGAGGAAGGTGAGGAATGCGACTGTGGCTGGGAAGAAGATTGCAGGGATTCGTGTTGCTTTCCTCAACGTCGTTATCCGCCTGCTGAAGAAGTTCCTTGCACACTAACTCCTGGTTCTGTATGCAGTCCAAGTCAGGTGAGTGTCAAATGACGCGAGAAATTTTCTTATCCAGAATTTCTCGTTATTGTTTTGTCCTGTTTTTTCTTTTCTTTTTTTTTCTCTTCTCTTTGCTGCGAAAAACAATTTCTACCGGAACGTGATACACTTTGAAATTTTGTATGCACCTCTTGAAGCGTTGGTATTTGTGACTGTGTACGTGGTATACATTTTTATTGAAAATTATGATGAAAATATATGCAAATATGTAGGGCAATATATATATGTGTGTGTATTATATGTGCAAAACTTTGAAATGCTGTATTATAATATGCAGTCACTTTTAAGAGAGACTTCCTTGCGGCAGACTGATGTTGCCAATTTGCCTTCAGTGGTTCTCATTAGTTTTTCCTATTTGGAAAGAGTCTAGATTATTTTCTTTTTTATTTGTTTCAGGGTCCCTGCTGCACTGCCGAGTGCAAGTTGAGATTTGGCGACAAGTGCAGGGATGACAACGGCTGCAGGGATGCAAGTTTCTGCGACGGCAGAGCACCGCACTGCCCGCCATCTATTAACAAACCTAACAAAACAATCTGCAATCAAGAATTGGTTTGCTTCATGGGGGTAAGCTGAATATTATATTTTTCTAATGAAATTATTTATTCGGACGTATCGAGACTTTCGTTTTTATTACTTGAAATTTAAAAAAGTATTGGCAAGCTTCAATATTTACTTGATAAGATTTATATCAACTTTCATATACCGTAGTTATGAAATATTTAGAAACAGTCCAGAAAAACTCGGATATCAAAGTCCAGACATTTGGTAGGATTTAGTACCCTGGCCAAAGTTTCGTGGTTATCCATTTTCTCATGGATCGTAGCCAAAGCTTTTTACTCTGGACGTTTTGATATGTGATAGATAAATTTCAGAATTCTTGATATCACTCAGTGCGTATATATATGTATATGTATGTATACATATAATATATAGGTTTATGCTGAAGTCATACAAATGGATCAGTACAAGCCGGTCCTATCTTTGGCAAATGATGTTACCCAAAAATATCTTCCCTCCCATTCAGAAAGTAAAATCGATCGGTCGATGCCATTATTTACAATTTTCAATAATAAAAATATCATTCATATCTTCCGCTAGTCGACTATCAATGTCCTGCTGTACAACAAAACGTTCCAGTAATATTGAACCGTTTCTTTATTGATTTGACCATTTTTTACTTTCTTCTTTCTTTAACAGGAATGTACTGGCAGTATTTGCTTGGCCTATGGTCTCGAATCCTGTCAATGCATCCCAGGACCAAACGACCCGACGACAAAGGCTTGCGAGTTGTGTTGTCGACTTCCCGGTGAAAATCAACCATGTCTGTGAGTTATATTCTTTCGACAATATCGCGTGTACATATTTATCATTAGATTCCGTATCCTTCAGATCTCAAAGTATAAATTAATTCTTATCAGAATACGTAGAGCCGGTACTTGTATCGTACTTCTAAGAAGCTTTATCGAGAAGCTCTTTCGTCCTAGCATCGACCTCTTCTTCATCCTCGTCGAATAAGATCTCAGCACTCGTAATTGAATAAGTCGAAAATTCTATTATCCTCGCCTCGCCGCATGACATCTTCCAATTCGATTTGAAAGGCTCGCCAAGATGAGGAAGTTTCTCGGCATCGACATGCTTCGATTTACCACGGAGGACCCTCCATTACTTGGAAAAGCGCGTTTCGCGTTTCTCCTTGAAGTAATCGATGTGGATATTAGGTTATCAGGGAAAAGTAGGAGCGAGCGAGCCATGATTTTGTTGAAATTGATTTTTTCTTCTCTCCGTTCGGATTTACGTTTTCACCTCGAGTTACAATCTTTGTCCGAATATCGATCTTTCTCGATGTCTACTGCACCTCGTTCGATGTATGCAGCGAATTCCTTCAATAATTTTTATAATGAACCAAATGATTTTTGAAAATTGGACACTATCCATCACTTTCCATTAGATCCTCGTTCGAATGGAACTCACCACCCTATGATATTCCGGACATGTTCTCCAAACCTGGAACACCCTGTAACGACTATAACGGGTACTGCGACGTCTTTCAAAAGTGCAGAGAGGTATGCATATATTATTTTACACCTGGCACATGATTTAATCAAGTTTCTTGAATAAATTTTCATTCACCTAATTCGTTCGATTAATCGATTTCTATGTTTTTCTGACTCAGGTTGATCCTAGTGGACCATTAGCCACCCTCAGGAAGCTGTTACTGTCTGATGAGAGTCTGGCGTCTTTTCGACGATGGATGGTTGAGCACTGGTACGCCGTTGCACTGATCGTACTTGGTGCAATATCTCTGCTGGTAAGTGCAATATGCAGTTTTATTGTCAGCCTTCGGAGATGTTTCTTTTTTAGATTCAAGTGCATGTACTATTGCATGCAATTGGTTTTTTTTTTATTATCGGACAAACTTGACTGGTCCTAATTACTTTTATTAATTTCTGCAAAAATTCACGATGAAATATCTCAGCTATTGTGGTATCGGGAATAATTAACGTGGACCTTGGGGCTGGAAGCGGCTTAGAAAAAAAAATTAATAAACTTTGAAAGTGCGCGAAATATGCCGGTTAACGACCTTATATCCGTATCCATTCATGAAACTTGATTGGAAAATTAATTTCGTGCGGGATTCATTAATAATATGCAGATTACGATTCTTGATGGTCCAAGATTAATTCTTGCGAACACGAAATTTTTCACATTATTTCTTTCCTGTTTCATATTCTGTTTTTCCCGTATCCTAATTTGCTAATTATTCTTCAATTATCGACATTTTGGCAGAAACGTGGGAGGAACAGATCCGACTCTAAGGAGTGTAAGTCATTGGTATTTTGTTGCTTACTTTGATACCTCGTTGCTAGTTATTATCTCACCCGCGTTCATTAGCAATGAACAAATTTTGTAATTCCTCGCCGTTACGGGTAATTGGAGTTTAGGCGTAGTTCGTTTGATCCGATCACGAGCCCAGAAGTTAAACGTGCTTAAATTGATCCTAAATAAATAATATTGAAATTATGAGGAGAAACATTTTGCTAATCCGAAGGTATGAATTCTCGAACAGCCTTTGACTTCATTAGAGACCCAATATTAAAGTCATTTACAAAGGTTGACGTATACTATACTCGCTGAAATAATAATCGCTAGAATAATATCAAAGTCCCGTAAAGTTTCAAGGCAATTCGTTTAATTCCATCAAATACCAAAATCGAAACAATGACGCAGACACATGGGCCCGAACTGCAGGATTGTTTCACATTATACAATTTCCAGGTAAAATCCCTTCGAGTTGAAGCCGTAAGCGACATTGTTAGATCGCGCGAGTTTACCAAATAGATTTAGTTTCTCGCGTTTATATATGCAGCGAATATCTCGACTGCATCCGATTCTCGCTGTGCATATTCTCATTAAACGGATAATGCGCGAGTCTCTCGTTTACGCAGAAATTACACTTAAATTCGCATTCTACACATATCTACAGTATATTTGCATGCACGTGTCGACGCATCGAACCTCAATATTGTGTAAGAGAAGTGATGCTGAAAGTCACTCCCCGCGACACGTTCTATCAGACTGCAGGCACGTATGCAGTTATTGCATTTCCGGATGGTTGGATGCTGAAACGAGAATAAGTCGAGTGCAACAGTCGTTGCATCGTGCAGGAGGCATTATTGAAAATAACGAAACGAAGTGCAGTAATGTAAAAGTATCATTAAAGTCGAGACGACGAATTTTTTTTTTTTTTAGACGAGGAATACCGATTATAGTGATCCAGATGCATTTAAGATTTTTATACGTCGGTCGGACGTTGCGTTTAGAACGGTTTAATAGAGATTGAATACGGAAACAGTAATGTTCATCGTTTCGTATTGATGCATCACTCGGCTCCGATGCATTTTTCCCATTTTGTTCAACATGGGTTCCGGGACGATCTGAATAAACGGCGACTGCACGAGAATTGAAACTCGAATCGGAGAAAATTATTTTTATACTTTTAACGCAAAAAGAAAATTTAATTTTAATTTTACGTTACAACAAATTTTCGATATTTCTACGTATTGTCCAAATACGCAATTTTCATGTATGTCAATGTCGAAATGTTTTGGCCGAGAGTAGTTTTGATTCGAATTTCCGCTCTATTGTTTGTCAATTTTCAGAACAATGAAGGCCAAAATTCACCTTTATGAATCCGTTAACCCTTTCATTATGGGCTAATAATTACGTTCCTTTTCTATAGTGGGTTTTCATTGAATGGACGTACGAGTTACCGGATATTTCGTTTTAATAACTATTTTGCGTAACTGCGGGTAACGTGTAATTAGTCCAAATATTTTATTATTTTAGAATATCTATAGCCATAGCGTTATTTTTTTTTTTTATTTTGCTCTTCCAGTATCACTGTTATTGCTGCTATTTACATTTGTGCTATATTATTATACAACTTCCGTACCTCGTGTTCGGTAATACCTGTATTTTGTCGGCTTCACCTACATGGATACGAAAATATAAAAAGTGACTAAACGTTTCTACGATTAAAGAAGAAAAACTAAGAGAAGAACTCGTTTGTTCACAGGTGGCCAGCACCCGGTTTCTGGGGAAACGACCAGATCTGAAGTTGAAATCGGTCACGATAATCCACAGCTCGACAACGGAGACAGTTCGACTTCCGCCGGAAGGAGCGGAAGGGGTGACAGTTCACCCTCCAGCTGTCCGAGCGAAACTGCCCTTGAGCAGGAAGGTAAGGGAGAAGAGACGACGTCGAAAGCATAAAGATGCCAGTGTTAACGTGAATCCTGCCGGCGACAAACCTGCCAAGGTAATCCATCATGTGTGTCTATACTGGATTTACATATAGGACCTACTGAAACTTAATTTACTTAATCTTCCTAAATATTGTATACCTTATGGCGAAGTTCGTGATCGGTTTATAGGCATTTGACCTACGAGATGATAGCTTAGGTAGTAGCTCTTTGACTGTGGTTGACGGTGATTATTAATCAATACTTGCCTAACGTTGGATGAAGCAGATACACGTACTCTCGTTCTGAAGCGTTCAATATCCTGTTTGCCTGAAATTTCACTGCTTTCTGCAATCCCCAAGCTTTGATGTCAAGCGTATTCGTACGTGGGCCGCGTGTACCACAGTTGGTTGTAGCGTTCTACGGGTTGATTATGGCAGCGAAAAGCCTTTGAGAGACATCCGAGATCTAATAACAATTGTCCATCGCTAAATCACTGTCAAATTGTCTGTTGTAATTTTTCTACGAGCTTCGCTGAAACTAATATTGTACGTTTCTTCGTTTATTCCAACCTCGTCCTCGTCTCCATAATCCTGCATCACCAATCACCGCAAAGGTCGGGAAAAAGAAGAAGAGGGTTGCGCCGGTGCCATCGTCAGCGGAGGAACCCGCCCGGAAGAGGGTAGCAGAGGCATTGTCGTTGCAGGATAAGCAAAAAAAGGTTGCGAAGGACAAGCAGACGTCGGAGAACGTCGGTAGCAACAACAAGAAGAAACGAAAGAAGAAAGAAGTGATTGATTACTCAGCGGCGCAAGCAGAGAACGAAGTCGCGGGTGGTGCTGTGGGTGCTGGTGTCGGTGTTGGTGTCGGTGTTGGTGTAGTTGCCACAGCGGACAATGCAGATCCGAAGAGTAAGGTGCGATCGTGGTTGCTCGCATCTCAAAGTAGAGTAGAATCGGTGACCTCGGGAGTGCCCAAGAGCAAATCGACACCCGTGGGTCTTACGTCGTCCAATGCACCAGGTCGAACAGCTGGTGGTAGGGTAAGGCAGGTCACTCTGAGAAGACCAACGGATCCCAAAGCAAGGAGTATGGGTTCACTGACAAGGAGTACCGAGACCAAGAATGATCGGGTTAGACTTCAGGTTGTGTATAAACCACCCTTCAAGTTCAGTGTAAAACTTAGGAAAGCTGATAAGGTCGGCCAGGCAACAGCCGGTACCCATGGACCCACAAGGACCTCAGGACCAAGGACGGGTGTCCTAGTGAGGAGTAGCAAGAAGGACAGGGTACGCATTAATCATGCGAAACAGAGTAATCCCACGAGGGGTAACAACGTTACTATACCCGATCCAGCGAATTCGGATCTTCACACGGTACCCTCGGACCTGGAGGTACTCCTCTCCGAGAGTGAGTTCCTCTTCTCGGACGCGTGACCACGGCGAACGCGTTCCCTCCTGGCAATCCTTGGGCGCTGACTAATGGAGGAACGTTTCGTGTTACGAGATGCCTTCGACGTTTTGTTACTTATTGCAATTTTCCTGCGACTTTGTAAATATTTCTAGTTCTTAGGACTTTTCCGTACTGATTTTAATTTGTGAAAATGACGTCATCTCCGTGTCTGATCACTGTACTCTATTCTCAAGGGTCGTGAGAAATTTTATATTTGAGGTGTTCCTCCTTTGTGAATTTCTGGGGATCGATTATGGGATTTGTGCGTTTTTACATGTGTACATAAATATAAATGTATCTTGGGGTGTAGATAGGAGGATTTATCGTGCGTCGGCCTATAGCCGTGTACGGGAACAACTATTAATTAATGATATTAAAGGATTTCGATGGGAAGTGGACAAGGAACCCGGACGAATAAAGGAACTTGAGGGAAAGGTGCTTTTTTTTAAAAAAAAAAGGCTTCGAGGCTGCTGGAGAATTTGAAGATTCGTGAATTCGTGCTCAACCGGTAAGGGTTTATTTAACAGTAAGAAGTACTTACCATGTGATAGTTATCAGTGCTTTTTAACGTGAATCAGTCGATTCTAATCCGAAAATAATTTGATAGATGACAATTCAATTTGATCCTATACCTAAACAAAATCAATGATTTTATTGTTCTATTTTTCGGATTAATTGACTCACTCTTTCACGGTTATAAAATTATTCACGAATTCCATGAATTCTCAAATTCATATACAGGGCATCTCACATATTTTAATCATCGTTCAATGCAAAGTCTTCTATCGATCGCGATACGTGCCAATAAAAATTATCAATGCACTGCCCAAGTAAACGCGAAATTTGAAAATCTATAGTCGTGATTTTCTGCTCGAAAGTAAAATATTTTAAATAATGTGGCCACACACGGTTTGATTAGATCCGACTGATCAAGTATAATATACATACGTACGTACGATTTTTAATCGTTTGAGAAGTACCCATATGTAAATTTTACGTATGACGATATTATTGATTATCGATCGATGATGATATATTTTACGATTCACGTATATCGGATACACGTCCGCATTCTATCGACGATCCGATTTACAGGCTGTCTAGAGCGTTCCCCGAACACTATCTAAATAATTCCTATATCAGTAGGAATTCCTAATCGTAGTCAACGTCATGTTCGACCATTGGTGTTCTGGATTTGCATGTAAATATGCAATTTAAAGAGATGCCGTATACCGCAGTAAAAGTAAATAGTAACGAACTTAACGTGCTAGATTATCGCGTCGAGGTTATCTATATATTTTTGTGAAACTGTAAATAATCTAAAAATAACGTGTTTTCCCATTCGCCACGATGATTTTCCATTATCGTAACCGGTATCTACATAGGTATCAAACTCTTTACCCAGTTGGGCCCTTGGCGATAAAAACAAAGCGTATCCGGCTATTGGCTTGAAATTTTCAGGAACGCAAATGAAAAAACAAATAATTTGTAAAAAAATTTAATTGCTTCGTTCCGCAAGTAAAATAACATCTAGCCTATTATTTGAATTGAAATTTGGAAAAATTCATCATCAGTGCACAACGAAGACATTTATAAAAAAATTCAATACAAAGTAGAAAATGGTAAAACCCTAAATTCACGTTCCAAGTCTACAAATTCTTGCTGAAAATAGGTATTTACGTATCTGTATTAAGTTTTTGATACAACAGGGTAATTTTATTTTTGTATTTTATTAGACTTTTTGTTTGAGTTTGATCAATTCTACGTTTGTAGCTGACTACTCCTATTAAAAAGCTAGCAATAGAAAAGTAAGAAATTTACGTAGATTCCTGATTCTCGAAATTTTCACCCTCGTTTTTTGAAATTATTTTTTTTTTTTCGTTTCCGCGTATTTTTCTCCTCCCTTTTTTTTGTACCATGAGTAACTATTTGAGATGCTCTCGGAGGTTTTCCCTCCCACGATCGCTTAAAGCCATGATCCGGAATTTCCCTTGAAAAATCCATTATTCGCATTTTCTACGGGTTTTCTCGCCTTTTTCTTCCAAGCCTTCCGCATTTCCAACCCCGTGCGCCGAATTTGTTGTCAAAACAGATTCGAAGTGCCACATCATTTATGCTCGAGTTATGGCCGATAGCCTACGGAATTGGGCGACGGGGTAGGCGATTTTAAGGGTGTAAGTTTTTATTACTTTCCTGTAAAATGCGGCCTCCTTTAACGGGTAGGTAGAAACTTTAGGGTTCCACCCCCCTCGCTCTCCCTCGCCATCCCTATACATAAACCAGCTCCAAGACCGACATCCCTCTAACACTGTGTAGCTCGTTTGCTGTATCTGAAAATTTATGACGAAATTCATGACGACTAACACGACTAGATGACTGTTGGTCTGGCGTTCGCTCAATAAAATTCAGACATTTAAAAAAATTTTTTTTATACCCTGTACATTTTTTACCTTCATTTCGTTAAACGTTTAAAATACATGCGGATTCATTACTATCTTCCGCTGGTACTGTAGATTTAGCAACTTGCTATAATCTCGTTGTTACACAATGACCTGCAGTTGCTCGAGATTCTTGTTGCATTATGTAAATTCTTTTGCTTGGCACTTAAATGGGATACTTCCGTTCTACGGCTTCTTCTTGGTTTCTTGATAACGTAATATCCGGTTAAACGAATAGCGCGGAGGAAAAAAATATCAGTACAGGATAACGCCAGCCACGTGTTACTCCTATTATCCTTTCGCGATATTCCTTTTGTCCAGCGCTTAGGACAACGGAGATGAAAAGAAAAAGAGAAGAAAAAGTTATTCAGCTTGCTATACTTGTAACACTTGTAAGGAAAGCGGAAAGAGCCATAATCTGTACCACCATCGACAAAACTTTTTATGTATCGAACTGTATCTTCAGGGAAACTCCATATACGGTAAATACAGTAGAGTGCTGGAAATCGTGGTAAGGTCTTAACGTTATAAAGTATAGTATTCTAGGTTAAATCTTACCATCTTTTCTCCACTTTACTGTACAGCTGTATTATGCATGTAGGCAGATAGGTAGGTAGATCGTTCAATGAAACTGCACTTGATTGCATTCGCGATTAGATAGCGTTGGTAGAAAATTTTCCAAAGAAATTATGAATGGAAAAATATAAAATTTCAAATTTCCCAGTGTTATCGTGATTTCCTTAATGCTTTTAATCTGGCTATTTTATTTTACCATTTCATAAAGAACTTTACCGTATGCATTCGCTTGCTGCGTATGCGCATTCCACATACCGAGTGTACATACATTCCAATGATAATTGCATACGTGCATAATTACACGTGTATAGATACATTGTTACATACATTTCATAAATTCCGTCCACTTCTTTGTTATCCATTATATGCGTATAATGACGAATGAGAGAATTGAAATTGGAGGAATTTAAAACTCCACATAAAATTCCAATTTCGCCAATATTCTTTATCATAATTTTCCAGAATAATTTATTACTTGCATATTTTTAGTCAATAATTTCGAAAAAAAAATACCAGTGCTCATTCACATTGAAATTACTTACCCTCCTTATTAATTTCTCTAAAATCGTAAATACCTATTTCCTGGTAAATATTTCTTTGCTGATTTTCGCGATTCGCGAATTCTATCTAGTCGCACGACGATTGGACGCGTAGCGTCACACTTGACGTAGTGACCTTTGATAAACTCACCTTTAAACACGCTACTCAGTTAAGGATCCTACACAACGCCAAAGTTCGACTAGAACTTCGTCAAGCATGTTCAAGTGCTAACGATACGCTTGAATATGCCCGACGGGCCTTTTTGCGGTAAGGCTTCCGGTTGAACTTAACTTTAAGCTTTAGTATTTAGCTGATCCAATCCTTCTAATTACGGAGCGAACGTAATTACAATCACGCCTGAGGAACAAGATATTATACACCATGTGAATGTTGGCTCGTTTCGTGACTAGTGTACTATACGCGTAGGTACAACTTAGTACTTAACCCTAAATGGGATGTGATTTTAATTTTAAGAAGAAAAAAAATCCTCCATTGATTTACACTTTTATATTATATATATTATATATATATATAAATATATATATATGCTGCTGCGTGCGATAACGTCGTAACGTTCTTTAATTAATATTATTAACCTGAGGAATTCCAGAAACGAACTGGCTAACGGGACTGGTCGTGATTATTAAAATATTTATAATTAATTGTTAATTTGTTTGCATCGATATACTGTATATAAATATATTTTACAATGAGTCTTCCACTGTAATTTATCTGTATGCAAGGCTGGCGATATCCATGAATTTAATTTCTTTTTTGATAAAAAAAAAAATCTTCCGTCGACCGTTTCTTATAAATCGTTAGCGATGTCGACTTTTGAAGTATTATTTTTTTAATTCGAATTTTCCTAACACTGCGAATGGATTGTCAATGTCGATCGTGACCATACTATACAGTTGCTTATGTTAGTGGTACGCTTATGTAATGGTGCATTGGTTTTACTGGAACCATGGCTGACAGTCTATTGGTACCGTTGGCCAAGTAATAAAATACACGATTAATGAGTGCATATTTGCATAGTCATATGTGCAACCTGGATAAAAATTGACAGTAGTCGTTATAGAGTCTCTTTAAATTGCCGATATAGAGTATAAAGCGTTACTTCCATATTTTTGCTGATGCATCTTTTTTTTTTTCATCCCTGATAAAGTTCAGCCTCTGCAACCAGGTCGAACACGGTATGCTTTGTGTCAGTATCGGACTTTACTGAATTTGATTCAATTAAACGTCATCTACCAGCGAACATAATAAAAGCGAATAACGTGGTAAAATTTTCTTTGTCTTTTCTTTTATAAAGTTTCACTGTTTGCGTGCATCGTATTTCTCTCCCTCTATGCAACGTTATATGTATGTATGCGTGAGTCTGTTCCCTGAAAAATTCTGTTAGTGCCTTTTGAAATACTCGAAATTTCATTCGCTGTTGACAATTATCACGGAACATTTTTCGTTACTGTTGATTCGGCCTGATCGTTATATCCTTTAATTGATACTTCAAGCTACTAGTAATTTATCACTATTCGCAGTGGGCAAAAATAATTTTTAATTTTTACATAAAGTATCAAACGAATGACTTAGTTAAAAATTCGACGTGCAAAATTTTGCAATTTCCCCCAAAAAAAGGTTTTTACTGAAAATAACGTAAGTAATAATCACGTATGAATTTTCTGAATGCAATGCGAGAGGGAATGATCTATCGGAAAATTTTAACTAGCGGGAGAGAAAAAGTGGGATGTATAACTTGCGTGGATGTAATTTGCGTGCGTTAATTATTTATGTAAAACAACGAGAGATCGCAGTTGCTTTGGTTAATTCGGCGTGAGATCAGAAAATAAATAAGAAAAAGAAACGTGCGGTTTCCGTGACAAACAGGGCGCTGCGGTATATAGTATAAAATACATAAATAGATATCAGATTTATGTAAAGCAAGATCGGTTATAATGTCGCGTACTTAAGTCTATACAAAATGGGGCTGCTGTATTTTTACACGGACTTTGTATAAATAATGTAAACGAAGGCTGTATCATTCATGTACTATGTATATACCTATGTACTAATAAACGTTGTAAACTGTAAAAATTCCTTATCGTTCGATTATCAATTTCGATCCCATAAACTTTAACGTAAAATTTACAGTATTCATTTGAAGCACAGTGATACGTTATAACAATCGTGTACGTCATATACGATCGTACCGTGTGCTGTCGTAAAATCTGTTATCAGTCACACCGGCGTATAATTACGGTATACATGAAAATCAAGTCTAGATACAAAAAAAGAAATATTAAAATGTTCATATTTAGTATAAAATATTCAAACAAAAGAAATATATTGTTCATTGACACTTCCTTAATAAAATTAACTAATTTAAACCAAGCATAAATAACGTTGACTATCCGATTAATAAAACGAGAGAATCCCGTCAAGAGAGATCGAATTTATTTAATATACCATTGACAAGTGAATAAAGATGAAATCTCAAGACGCCAAGTAATTATAATTAATCGCAGAGAGAAAGAGAGAGAGAGAGAGAATGCATTAAAAAAAAAGTGACAGAGGCGTAAAGATATAGGCAGGAAATGTTAAGCTGGTGGTGGTTGAAGGAACTCCCTTTGCGACAACCACCCTCGTCCCCCCGTTTGCGCCTCTAACTAATAATGCGCTGAATTTACGGGCACGCGTTTCTCCAGGGATAATTTGTCAGCGAAAGAAATTGCCCCTTGGTGAAGAATTGCCGGTTGTCGTTGTGCGCGCGCGTTCCCGGATATGCGCATGTGCTTTTACGTATTTATATGTTTATATATATATACACACACACATGAATACATGATATAAATCCGCTCACTCTGAACGATATTCTGCGTAAATCGCACCATTTCTTTGCTTATGGTTAATGCACGCAGGTACGTTCTGATGGGAAAATATCTCATGCTTACATATACAGCGTACTTAAAGAAATATGGTATAAAGCGTGTCTCGTGACGACAGGACATTGAGTGTAAATAGCTTGTGCATATATATATATATATATGTGTGTATACAATAATAAACATACAAATAGAAGTCTGCATACGTGATGGAGAAATAACTAAATTTTATTTTACGCCATGAGTAACATGGGTATTGCATATTTTTGATATTTGTAATACGCGCAGTTAATGTTAATAAATAGCCGATTAAAATTGAACGTAGGACATTATACATATTGTATGTTTTACTATACTGTTCTGCACTATAGTGTATACTTGTTTATTACTAGTAATCTAGAGATGCATGACAGTGCACTAGGAGAAATACACGGAAGTAAGATAGATTGCTTTGGGACGTAGTTCAGTGTGTACGGTATATGACGTAATGCATTGTGCTTTTATGTAAAATGCATCTCTTGAAATATTTTCTAAATATCACGATTTTGGAAAAGTATGCCGGTTGGAAATTAGGTTAATCGTTGTACAAGGTTAAATGTTATACAATTTTTAATAAATTTTTGAACGCGCTTGGGTTATACTTTTTGCGATGTTACAGTTGATTATTGAATAGTTTGTTTATATCGTAAATGTATAATAGATCGTGACGTTTTTTTGTGAAATTTTGCAATAATGATAGCACGACTGTATTTAATTATCTTATCAATCCGGAAATGTCAATTTTGAGAGTTTGGATAATTTTGGTGGTATATAATTTCTTTGTCTTTCTCTTCCTTATTTTCCTCTGTTTTCGTGTCGATAAATCAGACGTTCAATTAAGATTTACAGGGTTGACGGAAAAAGGGAACAATTCCAGGGGAGAAAATTAGTTTCGATGTCGTGGCGAGTTTTATGAAAATCGAGATTTTCCTCGAAATTGATGTTTTCGGAGCTCGACCCTTCTTGGCAGGAGGTTCAGGTTCGTGGAAAAGAGATAAAACGCGTGCGAGATTCCATTGGAGATTATACGAAATTTTCAGTTATGAAAATAAACAGAACAATGAATCGCACATGCTTGATAATCAAATATTTTAAGTGGCTTTATAATCCCTTAAGCAATGTGTGTGATGAAAATTTACTTAATCAAACAACAGATTTCGAAATTCCAAATGACAAGTAAATACGAGTGCGTAACCAAAAAGAAGCAATAATATTAATTAACACAGTGATTCGTTAAATATTACATACAAATATCAAACAAAGTCCTATACATGGTGTACATATATCCATACATAGTCCTATACATATTGATAATAAAACATTAAAAAATTTTTTTATAAAATATCAAAAACTTTCTTATTTCCCTTTATCGGATCAAGGATAACGCACGGTCCACGCACGTCTATCACTTGGTTCGATAAAACTGGCATTCTTAGAGCTGAAATGTCGAAATTGAAGAAAAATTCAGACCCTCCCATAACTTTATGGTCGATAAGCGTGAGTTCTTTTTGGAAATAAGCCACAAACCAATTTCCTGAACGTAAGTAATATACGAATAGTGGTAGTACAGTTTACCAAGTTTACTGTTCAGGTAAGTACATTCGTTTCAATGATACCAACTATTTTAACCAATATTCAATAAATACGACCAAATAACGTTTTCGTAGCACTTCATTACTTTGACTTATTACAAGTTTCTATCGAACATGCTGAAAATTATTTTCAAGACCCATCAGCAATTTCAGTACCGATTGAACGTACTGCGAACATAAAGCTCAAACAAGTTTACTGGGTTTAAAACTTTGCGAAAACTTAACGTAAATCGTCGAAAACCGCATTATATTTCTGAAGTCTCGAAACGAGCGATGCTACCAGCATGCAGGTGAATGAACGACTGAGCAAGTGGGTGAGCTTGTTGCTTTAATTAAGGCTAAGTAAAATGGTCTTACTAAACCCGTAGTAGTATCCTGCAATGATAATGAACAAGAAAACCTGAACCAAACAACAACCGAGAACCTTATTTTGCGATATATAATATGCAAGCAACGATTTTAACTTCGTAAGCTCTTCTAACGAAGATGACATAACTCACTCGTATCTCCAAATTAAATTTAGTTATAGCTACAGAAAGCATACACTGACAAGAAATATTTTTCAAGCCTGAAAATCCCTTTGATTTAAATCGTACACAGTAACTATATAGGTAAAAGCGCAACTACTTTTACGATGATCCTCAGTTTTAATTTTTTCTGAAAAGCGAGCTTTATTCCTACTCAAGTAGAAAATTAATATCGTTTCATCGTGAAACAAGTCATTGGCGGTTTACGAGTTTGCGACCAGAAAACCGTTTTACGAGAGACCATGTTTCGTCATCTATTGTATACTTTTCCACGGTGAGACACTCATCGATTTTAACGTATTTTCTCATGCTGCTACATCCCCAACAAGAGAGTTGGCTCTTGAGCTCGTTTCCATGAAATTGTCGAACGCTCGTTACTTACCATACTTAAAAAGTTTAAGCGTCGACGTGGGTGCACTAAAGCTCGCGTGGAAATTTCAAAGACATACGGTAACGACTCTTATGGGACATTAGGGGAATCACGGATAACATATCACGACAGTGATATGCACGTAGGTAGAGCAGATAGAATTTTATTTCCAAATAAAATGACTATTCCTCAAAAAAATATATATATATATACTGACATAGATTAGGATTACCTAGTTAAGCCGATTTATATGTAACTTACTTATAGTTATTTAAACCATTTAATGTTTCGCATAAGAAAATATTTTTACTGTAAATTCAAATTAAAAGAATCGATAAGTCCACGCGGACTCGAGAGTAATAAAATAGTCTATTATTATCGTTAATGGTTGATTGCTATCAACATTAGGTCGAGTCCCATAGGACACGAAAAAAAATTCCACCTATCCAATTTAGATAGGACTATCGAGTAATCATTCTTCCAAACGAAAACGTTAGCAGAAGCCACCAATGCCTTAGGGTATTCAGATAATGATTGTCTTTCGTTAAATTAGAAGCATTCCTATGAGTCTGAATTATATTCCATCAAAAATATTAAACGTAGATATATTTAATACGCGTATGCTTGTATTTAGGAAGTATCGAAGTACTTTGTCGATATTCGAATACAGCCTATAGAAAACTTTCCTAGTCGACAGCAGTTAAACTTGACACGGCTTAAGTTTTGGTTCAGGATATTTGAAGGTTTGGGTTTAGGTTAGCATCAGGCCCTATGGGCTGTCGCCAGCCGTGCCGCAGTTATGAGGTACAAATATCCCGTAATTCTGACACCTTACCGTCGGAACTTCCCTCAGCTTGTCTTTTCCGTACCGGGTAAACCCACGAGGCCGGGTCTCGTGTTATTGAGTTGCTAAGGGTGGCGCCACATTGCTTTGACGCACCCCTTTATACAGGGGGATGATGTATACTGCAACACCAAGGCCCACCGAGACCTTACGATTTCACGTTGGCGACGTCGAATTCCACGAAATTGGTCAAATTCTTGCGGCACTCTAGACTCCACGACATAACCATATTTTCTCTATCCAATTGATGTATACTCGTTCACAATTTTTCTAGACGGAAATACGAATCTATCGATTCTCCGGTGTTCGTTGTCGTGAAGTAAGAAATTCTTTTTCTTCGCATCATGACGTCACGGTCAGTACCAAAGTGACAACACGAAAAAAATATTTCAAATTGCAAAAATAAAATTTCTCATTATTTACTTTAATGGTTATTCATATATTTTTATATTTATCAAAACGTCAAAATATTTTTGAAAATTATTTTAAAAAACGATTTATAACAGCCCACAGCAAATGGACTCGGTATAGTTACTTTATTCTAGTCACGATTCAATGATATAATCGAATGATGTGAATTTTCAAAATTATAATAAAAAACTCAAAACCCTATCAATTGATACCAAACAATGCTGTATCGTGTAAAAATTTGAAAAATATTTTAAAATCGATTCGAATCTACGCAACTACTTATTTGATATATTATGCTTTTTAAAATATTGCCTAACTGCTCGTGACGTTCTCCCCGCAGCTTTAAAGTCCATCCCCCCACAAACTAACGTGCACGGCAGTTGCCAACATAATTCACAGGGGAAAAGTTAGATATGCACAGGAACCTGACAGCATCATAGACTCCGAACGGAGTCTGTTTAAATATGCGAGGTTACCGGATGAATCTGGCAGAAGGAGGGTCTTCGCAGGGTCTGGAATCACTTTTCCAGCTACCAGTATATCAAGTGGCCAATACTATCCGCTTGAAAATTATCGAGAATATACGTTACCAAACATCGTTTGATCCAACACGACGCCTAAGTGTGCCCTAAAACAGCATACACTATACATAACATATAGCATATACTACATACACACCGATCATCCAGATCCTATCGACGTCACGTGCCTTTTTGCTTCCCCACTAAGCGAGGGTTGCAACAACTTTAATTACAGTGTCGTAGCAACCCCACAGTCACTTCCCAGAAGCGTAGACATTAATCGTTACTTCGTGCCTCGTGAAATTCGTTAGAAACAACTTTGTATTACCACCTTAAAAACCAACCGCCTAAAATTACAAATGTGCTACTTGTCTATAACGAGAAAAAGAAAAAAAGGACGAGCCAACTTTATGAAAAACAAAGCAAAGATTTTCTTCACCCTAGTACAATATGCATCGTACAAAAGTATATATGTATATTTCTTTCAGAAAATTTGAGTCAACAAATGTTTACCCGTCGCCAGAAGGGACGGCCCTGTCCTCGCCGAATAAATGTTCCCGGTATTGTGGGACGTATCGCGGTAGGGAGGATTGCGACGGCGGAGTAGAAGCTTTAAATCCCAAGGATAATTCGTAGTATATATCACTCGTGATAAAACAAAGCCTTCCACTTCACTTGTCTTCAATCTGTCTCCAACTATCAAAGTAACCCGCGAAGCATTGTGAACACTTGCCATTTATTTTTTTTTTTCACAAATTTCAGTACCATCGCTGGATACCGACTGACTTTGTAATATCGCGTGGAAATAAAGATAAAATAAATTTTGAAAAAAAAGAGGCTCTAATTTGACCACTATTCTCGTCTATTCCCATCGTCAAGTAGCTTGAACTTTCCGTGTCCCGTTAATCGATCCTTTCCAATGGACATTTTTATGATCAACGTGACTCCTTTCGTACCAATCAGAAAATATGGCTAAAGTTAAAAGTATAGGTAAAAGTATAGGCCATAGTTCAGTGGTCGCCCGTAACTCGCGCGATCGCTGAACTATGGGAATAACGAAAGGAGGCCCTGTGGGAGGTGGTCATGTATAAAGGAGACACACAGTATATATATAAGGTATTTATATATGGATGTACAAAAAAATTACGTGTACAGGGACTATATGAAGCGATCCGTCCGTGACAAGTATGTAGTTACGTTTATGTATATAGAAGACTCTGTATATAAATAGGTATATAGTTACATGTCTACGTGGTTGAATGGGCTACTGGTTTAGATTTCCCCTTCCTTCCTGCTGCCCTTCTGAAATGGGATGGACTTGGTGGCGTTTCGTTTATCTCCGTTGCGGTCCACTGCGCTTATGTATACCTATGTATGTATATGCTATATATATATATATATATATATATAAGCTAGCGAGTCTCGATCACTGTTCAGGCTATGTCTGTGAGATCTTACGATTTGCGTCTTACGACTTGGCCCTTTCTCTCCTGTCGTGAACTTTCTTTTCCTTTGTCAAAGAAGCTGAATGGCCAAATCGATGCTTGCACAAATCTCAACTCGTTCTCTTACGTGGATACTTATGTTTTCTTATCTCGCAAATTTTATCAGTCTGGTTTTCTGTTATCATTTTCTGCTTGAGCTTGCATGAAGGAATTTTTTATTGAGCTTTAAATACATTCCCTAGCTCAGTTCCCTCGCGGAAGTGCCCTTATCGGTTTGCGTGGAAATTCTTTTCTTATCGTTCAATGTCTTTCGACGACTTTGATTTTACATTCGTATTTCATATCGCACGAACGATTTGCGATTCTTAATAATTATTTTGCAAAATCTTCTTCCTCCTTATTTATTGCTATTTTGAGATCAGTGTCACGTGTTCGAAAATATTCTACGTGACTGTTGCTCGTCACGAAAATGAAAAACGAATTTTACGAGTGGGTACTTAAAATATTTCAAGTTAAGAAATACCACGTCCCGGGATTATTATTTTCGCGAAATCTCAAATTTAATGAGATTTTTTTTCCGTGAGACAATGAATGAAAAGGTAAGATACGAAGGTGCCTTGGTTTATCCCGAGAAGGTAAAAGCTCGTGGAGCTTTCGCGTTATGTCACGGTGTATGGAATCACGTGATGAGAATAGTTATGAGAGTCATATTTACTTAGATTACAAGTACGGGTATGATGGTAGCTGTTGTAAAATCTAAATACTACCAGATGCCACCTATGTACCACCTATGTACCTGGTGATACAATATTTTCTCATTTTCTTATTAATTAAATTTTTGTTTGGCAATATATTGACGCTGCACGGAAAATATTACGAATATTTAATTAATCCATTCTGCTTCACGTTCAAATCTTCAGTTATCATTTATTTTACTATTCGCTGCAAACATGACGCGTCAATACCAGACGTTGCATTGCCAAATTTTCGTCGAGCTATACGTGATAGTTAAATCGGTTGGGCCGCGACCGAAACACGCGGCACAAGATTATAACTGTGCAAGTACAAGTGCAGCAGACCATAACTTCGTTAACCAAGCGTTGCAAGTAGCGAATTTGAAATCGCTGCCCAGTAATAACCTAACCCCAAATCACGAAAATGAAATTTATCCCTCGACGAATTCGTAGTGCATCGTAGGATAAAGTTTTGAGAATATGACACCTAATAGCTTTTATACAATCTTACAATTTTTTACCAATCATTGAGAACTATTCGCAAGCGACAATGGCGACGAATTTGAGCACAAAAGAAATAAAAAATTGAACTCTCAAAAGTTGTCAGTAACATTGAAAATCAATATTTTCAAATGGACTAGGTTCTAAGGAGACTCTCCGTTCGAATGCACGTCCGCTTTAAGAAAAGAAAAGCTCAAGCTCAGTTTTCATGTTTGTTTCTCTCAACAAGAAATAACGTGCTTTCCTCAAGCTTTTTCGATATTCGCTCGAGGGGACTTTCGCTCATCGTCGCTCAGCCAGCCCCGGATCGGCCAGCTAGCACGTAAACATGATCCACCCTTGGCTTAAGTGCGCGAAACCATCTTCTCACAATCTTCTGGACGTGTAAGCTTTCGCTCCACTAGTCCCTATAGTACTTTCCGTTCTTGGCCTCGAAGGGTCTTACGGATTTCGGATGGTTTCGTCATATTCTTTATCCAACGTCTTGACACGCTGGTATCATAACCTTGATTATGAGAAAAGATATTGTATATTTGTCAAATTTTTTTTCTTCCAACCATCATTATAATTCTCATTATAAGCTGCGATTTATTATTTTCACGTATGAAAAGTTGTATAAACAATTTTTGCCCTGATCCAAAGTACATTATTATATGTATGATCCAAAGAGATTTAAGCTTCGATAAAACTGATGTTTTTCATTATTTTGATAAATTATGTATTAGATTTATCCGAAGATACGTATCTTTGTTTTCCTACAAATAGCTCTACTGCCTTATACAAAGGGATGGTTTTCTCCAATTGGGAACCCTCGCATTCTGGCTACGCAGTCAAGTTCCAGTTTTGGTCAGGACCAGAAGACAAAGACTATCGCTGATTTGGATGCCAAGCTGCTTCCGATACGTCTTGAAATGCAAATTCAATCCGGTTGGCCGTGCATCGACCAGCCTTCTACAACATGAATAATACATATTGACCTCACCCCTGTCAAGACTCCTCGCCTAGCTCTAACCAACCCTTAAAACTCCGACCCTTGGTCAGGGCCACTCCCAGGCTCTTACGCGCACACATGATAGTCTTCCTTTATCAAATAAATATAAGGTACAGCTAATCCATTTAGTTAGTTAATGCAATTAGCTGATAACCTCACAACGAAGGTACACAATCTGTCTGTACATTATTTACCAAAAAAAAAAGGTCCAATCCTTCATTTTATCTCCTCGTATACTATTCCCATTGTCACTGATTTTCTCGACATCATTTTATATCGCTCAATGCTATCGGTTACAAGGGATGTAAAAGTGGCCCAAAAGAACCCCAGAAGGAACATCAAGCCAGAGGATAAGAGGTTTCGGTCTGCTGGCTTGGATCTTTCCGTTAAGCACCTGTCGATAAATACAAATAACAAGGGTTTGGTACAAGTTTGAAAACGGGGTCGATTGTGACGAGCATCCATATTCCTGCAAGGTGAACACGAAGATTCGAGAGGGTGGATAATGGGACCACACCGGAGGCAAACTTGTCATGCAGACAAAGCCCACGAATGTGTTCTGACATTGATGTATCGACAGGGTGCCCTCTCCCCCCCCCCCTGTTTCCAGGATAATACTCCATCATGGGGATCATTGTTTCAAAATAAAGGAAAATCCCGTCAGTGCAACCGTCAAGGTTACTTAATCGGCGGGACCGTCTATTCTTCGGGTAGAAACGACCCTTACTCTTCCTTGCAGATTGATACGCCCGATATAGAGTTTGTGTAATTTAATCTAAATATACTTTCTCAGTTTCCATGCCTTTTCTGAAAACTCATACCAACGGTATTTTTGTGTAAAAAGTATGAAAATTAGAAAAATTCCGAATGACATTTTTAATTTCGTGAAATTCGACAGAGCTAAGTTTCCAATATGATATGAATTTTTGCGAATTTCGGCTCGCGCAGTGCTTCGTCTTTTCAGTTTTTACAAATTGGATCTCCGCTGCTTACAATTAGACGCCGTTTACCGGGTGACGTATTTAACGTTAAATGGGACGTCTGGCCGATGGAGTCTCTTACGTGAAAAACAACGTGGTTTTTTTTGGTGACTCGAAGAGAGTGGTTATATGCCAGGGAGTAAAACCTACTTTTGCGTGGTAACGTTCTCAGACGGTGATGCTTTTTACTCCTTAGGTATCTAAGTACACAGACAGACCACTTGTGCCACCTTGTTTTACGTTGCTCTACGTTCACTTTGAAATTTTCATCGAGGTTCCTCTAATGGGAAATGGTGATCTTGGGTATCTTCGTGGAAACGAGTCTCGTTGGAAAGTTCGGATACGAGTTTCCTTTTTGATCCCAGTAAATGACGTAAACTGTAACGTTATGAACTTTTTCAAGACATTTTAATTCACTGTCAAGCACGAATTTCTACCATCTTGTACTTTGCATTCATTTTCGTACTACAAACACTGATTGAGTAACTACTAATTATTGTCATAATTAGTGACATTGAAATTTTCGTTTCACGTAGATTGACGCAATTCTAAAATTTGTAATAATCTATACCTATGCCGAAATTTAATTTTTAGTATAATTACATATGATCTATATATTTTTAGTATATTATATACAACGTGTTACTTTATCTATTATATACAGTTGTGCATGAGTCTTTGGAAATCCAATCAATTTTAATGTCGAAAATGCATGTAATTAAAGTGTAAGACATTTCCTTTCGTACAAAAGGAATTTTCCTGGACACTTTTTTTTTTTAATCAAGCTAAGTGTACCTACTGTGCATACAGTAAGGTTTACCTTTTCTTTAAATGACCGAGTGAATGGATTAAAATCTGTTTCATTCCTGATATTATAAAAACTCTTGTAAACATTCACTCGCAATATACGTAATATCTTTTTTTTTTTCTACGACTTACTATCTGTTCATGTTACTTGATAATAATTCAGTTCAATAAGATTCTCTCGTTCTGGAGAAACGAGAAGAATGAAATGCTACAATAAAAATCTGTTTCGGTGAATTTATTTACTTTATTTGAATTCCATAAATCGTTCGATGGCAGAGATATGCGTGACGTTTCTCATTACGCGAGTGAAATCCAAAGCAACCAGAAGAAGAAGAGGAACAATAGAAACTCAAGAACATCATTCTCACTGTGCCGACGTAATTTATTTTATTTTTGAGATTCTTAAAAAAGTGCTAGCCGAGTTTCGTCGATTTGTTAAGGGAACGTCAAAATTTTTTCTCATCCGGTATGTATTTCGAATTTGAGTATTTTCTCTGAAACAAAAGGGAGCGAGTTATCGAGAGAGTTCATGATTTAAGAAAGTACTAAGTAACGATACGGAATATCATTCTTCGAGGTATTACTTAAAAAAGAAATTTTTTTTGCAATTTTATAAAATCATATCGCAGACTTTTTCTTGGTTGAATACAAGGAGAGATAAAAAAAGATATTCAATTTTCTAAGAGCTTAAAGTCTATAAAGCGAGGACTCTCTCTTAGCATCTCTGCAAATGTTATCGTCGATTGACATACTTTTACCCCTTTTGAAAAGAGCTCCGGAGCGAAATGCGAATAATAGGATCCAGAAGGGGGATATACTTAATGGCCAAAAGATGCAGAAATTCCAACTGGAAATTTTACGGTAACGGGTTCAAGATAGCTCGCTGGGAGTTTTAAGTGGTCGTTATTGAGTGGGTAAATTTTATTGCCTTCATTTGGTATATCGAAGACTGAATGAGATGCAGTAGGATAAGGTCGCGAGGTCGGCAGCTGCAATAATTCGGAAAATGAGGAAGTACGAAGTTTGCTAAGGAGCGAGAGAACACGAGAGATAAAGAGAGAGAGAGAATGGTAAAATAAAGAAACGAAAAGAAGAAAGTTGTAAAAGTGACAAAAAGAAAAAGTAAGAAAAAAAAAGCATAAGATTCAAAGCATCCATGACCAAAGCCAAGAAATTGAAATCTCATTTTATACATCCTGTCCGTTCGGCTACAAATGTCCAAAGCTTAAGAACTTCTCCGCGATTACGCAAAACTTTGGTATAACGTCTGTGCCCTGTCCGTTAGTCCTGCCGGAGACCGAATCGGCCGAGTTTTGTCGCCAGAGAGAAAAAAAAAGAGATAATAGGATTAAAAAGAAGGAAGATAAATCATGCGTCAAGGAATAGATTGATAAACGTTATCAGATAACTTCGTGTCTGAGAACAACAAAATTTTTTCCAATCTTTCAAACTTCTTTCGCTCTAGCAACAAACCAAGGTATTCCCGGTAAATCTCACGATAACCGATTTTATTATTTCATCGATTCAGTCCGAAAAATTGATCCTGCGATTCACCGCGTCTATTATCATATCCAAGTATAAAGTTGCCGTTTTAAATTTCCATCTATTTCAAACACTGCCTTACAAATTGTCATTGCCATTTGCGAAATTTCACCAGGTCTTTTATTATATGTAAAATAATCACTGTGCATTCACAAAGATTAATTGCATCCATTACAAAGCCCCTTTTAACGGGGCATAGCAAGCTTAGCGCTTGTAAGTTTACTTTTATTCTGTCATGTCAATAAGATAAAGTCTACCCGGCTTGTTGTCATTAGGCTTTCAGATTTTTTTTTTGCTTTTCTCTTTTTACGCTTTTACCAAGCGTCGCATCGATGGTACAGAGGCAAACACATTTCTGTGGTAAGCCGTACGAAGATCCATGCGATACACCACGTATCACGTTCCAGAGACTCGTGTACACGTAACGCTTACGCCTGCACTTGTATGTATGTATATAACAGCGCCGATTACAAATAGAACGCTTAATCGAAAAGGGAGGAGTCTGTATATTCGCTCGAGTTAGCCTACCGTGTTACTTTCGCATTTTTAATCCTCGTTACAAGTAACGGTATCGCAGTTGGTTTTTCCGAAAATTGGAATGAATCGATCATCCAAAAAACCCATTTGTCTTTAAAATCCAGTTATAAATAATTTCATATGACTCGAATGTACGAGCGTTATTGAATGCCAGAAAATGTCGATTTTCTTTTGCGTAATGAAAAATCAATCGATATTATTCCCTAATCATTATAATTTGATCAGTAATAATTGCAAGGTCGAAAAATGTTGCGTAGCCAGTTACGTAGTATGATATTCACTATATCATTATTGATATTCCGGCATACACGTAATATCAAATCAATATCAATAAATCGATATGCAAGCCTCGTGCCTATGTATCAATAATATTTATTGAACAGAAATATACATGAAACGCCTTTTTATGATTTCGTCATAAAAGAAGCAAGCTTACGCAGTAAACTCCCTAGAATCGATGGTGTGTAGCTTTTCAAGTAAAAAATTGAAAAAAATTTTGTTATCTCCAATCGATAATAAAACAATAAAATGACACCGCTTATCTCTTCAACATATTGTAACTCTTTCTAACGTAGAGCTTCGTATAAATTTCAAAGGCTTGTCATTAATTGTCTGACCACTATAATTACGGCCCTGTCCATTATCAAGAAGAGGGGTTCAGCGAATCGTGTATCGAATCGAACCCATATCAGGTACAGGTCGTCGCGTCTCGTTAACTTTGTTAAGTCCCGTCGCCTATCAGATTAGGCAGTAGAAACAGTCGTGGTGAGTCAGCCAGTAAAATATAGTCAGACCGCAGTAGTCGAAGATCCGTATAGTCTGCTGTGCTTCAGACGGCCGTTCGCGATCAACGTGATCTAAGTAAAAGATTTAATTAAAAAAAATATTAACAAATTGTAATTGAAAAAAAAGGCTAGTTTATATGTAAATTCTTTAAATTTTAGAATCCTGCGATCAATTTTATTCTACTGAGTATCTAGTTTTTTTTTTTCCCCCCTCTTGATTAACCATCACCGTAAAAAACCAACTGGTGAACTTCTACGGTATTACTGCTCGAAAAAGGGGGATCTTAGGGAAAGTGAAAAATACCGTAAACTCGAATTTGTATTCAAGGATATTTCGAAAGTTTCTCTCAATTTCTCACCAGTCCTATTTTCCCTAACGCTCGCTTTTTTCAGTTCCTTACCGACCTCCTCCTTCATTTTTTTCAACGCTCTACTGGAAATTGCTTTGCCGATGTGAGAAAAGCGAATTTTTCTCCAGCAATTACTTAGGAGACTGAATCGATAAACTAATTCTCTGAAACGGTAAGAGTCCTTTGACAATAAAGAGGTACAATAAGATCGTGTACGGTCCTTTACTACCGGTAGTTTCACTCGGAACTACCCATCGTATTTATACGTATAATCCAATAAAGTATTAAAACCACGTATGTTGCGATTTTGCAATATCGGTGTATTGAAGCGTGTAGTAACTGTATATACACAATATATATATATATATATGCAGCATCAATATATGTATATATATACCAGTGAGGGCCAACCTGAGCAGGTAGGATAAAGGGACAATCCAGTTTGCTTTTACGACGTCAGAATGCCTGGAGACTTTACTGTTGTTCGTATAACATTACGAGGTACTCAGCGCCACAGCGGACGAAGCCAGAAGGCTCAATTCCCATGGGAAGGAATTATTAATAATTAGAATTTACAGCCAACGGCAAAAGATGTTGGACAATGAGCAGACTAATTACATTGTAATTGTTTGTTTCGTTTCCATGAAAAAGTAAAGCTTCCAGAGGGGAAAAGATTTACGTAATCTATACCATCTTCTGGGTCCACCTTTATTCTTATAGCCAACTCAGCTACCCTCAAAGCCGATAACGGCCATTTAATCGGAGACATTTTGTATTCCCCAGAAGACAATAAAATGAAAAAAGAAAGGTATCGGTTAGATGGTGGTAGTTATACATACACAGGCTTGATACTTATTTCCATGGGAATAAAAGTACTTCACGGAACATTGGAAGGAACAAGGAACTGGTAGTCGATTGGGAAATAAGATAAGGGAAGTAAAAAAAATTTTAAGACAGCGCCCTATAGCAGCCCTTAAATTACTTTAACTTTATAGACACAATCATTCATCGTTACTTTACATCAACGGTATTGCACTTTTTATTAAGACTCTTAATACAATCTTTTTTTAATTCACTTCTCAACCTCCTTCCTAGAAATTATTATTCAACCAAGTGACGCCTCTACATACGCATGCAGTTTTCTAAAATGGGTTTGATATTTTTTTTTATGATTCATATCGCAACGGGGTCGCGACAATGATGATACATGAGACACTGGGGTGCTGGAGACACTTCTGTAAAAAGACCTGTGGCTCGTTGCCAGCGTTCCCAAACTGCGACAACGTGGCTTTTACTTCGTGGCGTCGATGGGCAGTTCGCAAGATTGCGACGTTATCGCGTCAGATGAGAACGTACCTGTCATACTCCACCGTTGCCAGAAAAGATCACTCAGATTGACTAATGACGAGTATCTAGTACTGATAGAATATTACGCAATGATATTTGCATATCTAATACGGCGGGCATAAATGTGAAATTATTTATCATATTTGAGAATCTGTATATTTGAGGAATTTGAAACGAAAAAAGTTGCTTTTTTTTGGAAGTTATATGGTTTTAGGCTTGTTTGAATAATCGAGAGAGAATGGGTCGCGGGAATTTGGAGGAATTTTTATGGTCCACATTCACGCTGAATATTATACCTATAATTTAAAGGTTTACGCATTTCCGTAGTGAATTTCATTAATTTCGTATGGTAATAATTACGTAGAATTGTGCAAGAGAATTTTTTACGCTAGGACGCCATCGAATGGAGCGTATCAGGATGTAATTTTTTAGAGTTCAAAAAATCTTCAATAACGCAACGTCTTGTTGGAATGAGCGCAATTGATTTCATTAGATCCGTAATGTATTTTATCACTAAATTTTAAGTACGGTGATAGTACGTATTCCGAGAGTTGTGAAATTTCTAATTTCAGAAATTTTAATTGTTAACATCGTCTCGAGTAAACATTTCTCTCGTAATATTCTGCTATGAGATATTACAGGAGGGGATGATAATTTGAGAAACTTACTTTACTGAAATCAAATGTTTGCAGAATTCAAGACTAGAAGATGGACTAGGTATACGTAACTATCTATTCATTCCCGGTAGGATCCTCTCTTATCATTTGCTCCAAGACGTCGAGTAAAAGCCTTCGACTGACAAAGGACCGAGTGGATTGTACTCGAGTTGCAAACATTGAGCAGCATCAAGATTCGCTCGTTCCCAATTTACGGAAAATTTTCGAATTTGCAACTGATACGTTTCGTGTTCAAGTGTGCAAAGTAATTGGAATTTACTCGAAAACGACGGTATAATTTTCATTTTATCGAAGGACGACAAGTACCTCAAGAAACGAGTGTATTTTATCCGTTAACGAATATCCCAGACAAGATATACCCAGTTGACGAACGAAAATCTTACAATTCCAGTTTAAATAGAATTTCGAAATTCGCGTCCGATTGCATAACCGTGATAAAATGTCTGAACAGAAGCTTACGATTAAAATTGAAAAATCGCTCGTAACAACAATTGAAAACATTTTCCAATTATACGTAAGTCCAGCGCGATGCGTGTAAAGCGAAGAACAATAATACCTATGAAAACAGTGTGTATTAAAATTCACTGTGCGTCGCGTAGGAAATCTAGTGCGACGTCGCGACGCCGATGGGGAGCTATCGAATAGGGTGATGCTATCCGGGTTAAAAGGGAACGTGGCGGAAGAAGGGTAGACAAGAGGGACTAGAAGAGACAGTGGCGAAGCGAATAGGTTGCTGGGGGTGCCGAAATAATTGAAAATTCCAACATGCCACGGCGTTTTAGTCTGACACTTCGGGAAAATAGTGTTCAGTAATTTTCCTGGGATATTCAGATTGCCATAGCGCGCCCAGAGTTTTCCGTGAGATTGTCCGTGAAATTATTAAGGTTTTGCGTCGCTCGCACGTTTCATCCTCCTGAATTTCGATAGATTCTGAAAGGACGTGGTGACGTCATGCTGATCAATAGATCGACGAATTACTGTGAACCTGCCAGGGGTCCATCAATGTAACGTAACTTCATTACCTATGAAACTAGCATAGCTGTTGGATACAAATAAAAGAAACAAACTGAACAAACAAAACCAAATCACATGTAAAATTTCATACTGTACAATGAATTGTTAAATACGATGCTTCGATCAAACGAAAACTTCGTTCGATCTCTCTGTTAACCATTTCATTAGTAAATCCAGTTACCAGGTGAAAATAACTCCGACTGTATCGTAACAACAATGGCTCGTTAACGAGTATACTGTTTATAGTATAATAAAAGCTACGGTAAACCGTGCTGCTTTCGTACGATGCAAATTACCATTGTTGTGTTCATACACAGTGGCATTTGCAAAAGAGAAGTACAATAGGCTGAGCACACGTGAAAGTAGAGTAAACTAATAATGTGAACAGCAAAGGGTTGAACAGTAATAGCTCTAGAAAAAATGGCATTGCTCAGTGAAATAAGGGTTGATACATGGTTGACTAGATGGCCACGTATATGACATGTACATTTGGGAGGTTGCTAACTCGAACATCGGCATTGTCCAGCCGTGTATTAATCTCCATTATGAAGTCATTATTCATTCGCTTAACCTTTCCTTTTCACCGAATCATAACTCAAACTCTTGGCATTTATTCGCTATAATGCATTCATGGCTCACGGTGGCTGCCTGTTTTCCACTTGCTCGGGGGTAATGGCGCGGACGGGGCTCTCTTCTCCTTTTCGTCTTGAACCTGGTCCAGACCCATTCCATTCCATCCAAGATACCACAACTAACCCCACCACCTTACTATAATTGGGTGGAAAGCTGCTAACAATAGAGCTCCTCGCGCGAGTCTTTTCCAAAGCTTTCGATCCTTGCTTCCATTTCAGAGAGACACAGGAGGCTGAACGCGGACGTATAACGGGAGTCTGTGAAATTCAAGAAAATTAAAGGGTACGCATGGAGTCTGGGTCACGTAGAAGAGTAAAGGAAAATATTCATCGTGTAAAATAAAAAAGGAAATTTCCCTACGGTAGTAAACGAGAACAAAGGATAACGGGAGTCTTCTTTATTTTTTTATTCCTCAAAGATCGTTACAGCTAGACAAAGGAGTTCTGAATTCTCTAAAGAAAATATATATATATATACACATGAATATATATATATTTTTTTTTGAAGAAGTTTGCACAACAGTCAATAGCATCGTTCGGCTCTCCTCAGCACTCCGCAGTACCTAAGATTAAAGAATATTGGAATAGAGACAGCAGCGCCTCTGGTGGCAGCGGTTTGCCGTAGGATTCGCTACGAAATCGTGGGGATTTCACTCGGTTACCGTAGCGTCTCTATTTTTCAACGTCTGAGCCGGCGAGAGGACGCCGGTAGGATAGCTGGCTGAAGGAACGGAGCAAAGTGTGATTGCTGTCTCTCAATTTATCATTCTGTCGATGGGTTCCCCAGTTTCACCCTACTTGCCGCCTCGCATCCATATAACCACCATACTCAGGTATCTACTATCTACTCGGTGCACCCTTGCAGTATACACAGAGATACTGAATCCGCCACTATTTCTAT
The DNA here is from genome assembly GCA_030142285.1 of Calameuta idolon. Taxonomy (NCBI): domain Eukaryota; kingdom Metazoa; phylum Arthropoda; class Insecta; order Hymenoptera; family Cephidae; genus Calameuta; species Calameuta idolon. The sequence continues at coordinate 1,578,775 of JARQSV010000335.1, read as the reverse complement.
TTACCCCTTTACCAAAAGCTCTTTTCATTTTACTTTCAACTTCACGAATCGTATTTCAAGCTCATATATTCTCCAGAGTTCTCGACTCCTCGCGCACTAATATTTCTACCTTGCGGACCCCCTTCCGCTATCATATAAACATCTACCTATGACGTACATACTCTGAAATAACTAGATGCGTCCCCATCCATAGAACGCGTTGCGAACTGAACGTAAGAGGATAAGAGAAAAATAGTATCTATCGATTCAGAGACAACGTTCTATATATATACATATATGTATATAGATTGAGGTTGGTGCAAGGCCACCTTTGAGCCAGTCTCCCCGAGTACTCTTTTTTTAGTCTCAGAAAAGATCTCGAACGTTCCACTTTTGTTGTTACCGAGATGCACGTAACCTCATACATATTCCACATGAGACTTTGTCTTTCTTGTTATTGTCTAAAGTTTCCTTGGCGACTATTACGAGGAATATTGGCAAACTTCCGTACATAATAAAATCCTATAATACGGTCTAAGAATATTATTAATATTTGACAAGAGTACCGGCTCCTATGAGTCTTTAATTCTCCTCCAGAAACAATTCAACTGGTTCGACGTACTCGTTAATATTATAACACAGCAAAGCTGGGTATTACATTTGATCCTGGAAAAACGTGTATGCGTACACGTATACATGTATAACCATTTGTAATATACAGACAGAAGTGTAAAGCGGAAACATCGATCGACAGACTTCAACATGGAGAAGTATGACGATGATTTTTTTAACAGTTGTTTCACTTCGATATCCGGTATGGCGTTTATTCGCTTCGAATTTTTGACCAATCGCACAAAACGAACTCCCGGGTTCCACTTTAGAGAGACACGTCGTTGACAAGACCCCGTCAACGAAATGGAACTGCCACTGGTCGAAATTGCACGAGCTGAATTTGAGCAGCAGCCAATATTACGAAGCTTTGTGTACTGCATAGAATAAATACGTATGTACTGGGCTGCTGTGGTGTATATACATATATAGTGTGCGTATATATATGTATACGCAGAACATACGATAAGCCGCCTGATTGTGAGGTCTGTATCGAAGCTGCAATGGTCTATGCACGTGTTGCAATAGCAGCAATGTACCACCTGCTTCACTGTCATAATCCCTCTTTCTTTCCGTCTCACTTTCTCCCTTTTATTTCTGTTTCATTTATGTTTTCACTACTTTTCGAATTCGCATTTCGAACATAGAAATTCGAGCTTACTCCGTTTAAGCTCCTCACTTTCATAATGTTTGTACGTGTATCTTACGTGGATATATCTATACTGCGCTACCTTTGATTTTCTCGCGTCACTATATCCGACCTTAGTATTTCCACTCTCTCTGTGACGTCGATGTCTGGCTGACGTTACTTCCGCAAATTACACTCCTGACTTCCGTCCAATTACAAGGTAAATCCTGTCGTAACGTCAAACGGCTTTACGGTAAGGATTACTAATTCTAGAATTCTGCTTTCTGGATTGAGCTTAATAATATATTTATGGCGGTTGTACAGTGGTTAGTTAATGCACGCGATTAATGTTTTAGGTTGAGATATATGAATTAGCTGGTTATTGGCACTGCGAATTTTAATGGCACGGTGGCTCAATGTACTTTGCGGGTAAGGTATTAGAGTATTTTTATTATGGGCATTATCACTGACTACGTCTATATTCTCAGGTGGGAAGTGAAACAAATTTTAATTGCCTTTCAGAATTCTGCTATTTTCGATATTACCGTTCGTTTACGGTCTTTTAATACGTTTCATTTGCGAAAGCGAATCGAACGAGATATTTGCATAATATTTGCATGGAATTCTTTTAATTCCTGGGTACGGGATCTTTTTTTTTTAATTCGAACATACGACTTTTATTGACTTCGTTTACTGCCTCAACACCTTTTAATATGTCTATTAGAACTGTATTAAAATATTTTATATAATATTACTTCATTTTGTTTCATAATGATCTTTTATGTCGATATTATAAATTGATGTAGTAATATTTTACATTATGTAGATGCATTAATATCATCTCGTTATCTCGCACAGGTTTTAAGGCAATATTCATTAATTTGTATAACTGATCAAGCTTTTACACATAGTACAAAATTATTTTTAATACAAGAAGCATTTGTTCGAATATCATACAACGGATAGAATCTAATACCATTTTTTATATTAAAATGCCATTTCAAGGGACATCGATTCGACAATACAAAGTGAATTATCGCAATACGAAGTACTCTTACCGATATTGTAAATATTCTGTAGGGTGATAGTAGGGGTTGAAGAAAAAAAAGGTCTAGAAGGGATGAAGAATAAAAATCTACAGAAGTCCTTGATCGATTTGGAGTCAGTCGCTTGCAACGGGAGACAGACGAACGGTTAAAAAGATCCCACGGCACGCATCAAGTCGCAATTCCACAACGTTTACCTGCCTAATGCTCCATTATAGAGGACCCATCGATCCCCACTGGCTATTTCTCCGATAAGAAGGATAACGGATATCTGATGGTCGTGACAAATAGGCCTCCGCCAGCTCCAACTGTCCCAGATGCCGATTTCTCGGGATAACACCAAAACGATAGTTCACTGTTATCGAATTCAACCTTTCCTCAAAGTACTCAAATATCTATCCGATACTGAACAGATTTCAAAAAGAAAAAGTCCAAGTATTCTAGACGCTCATAGATGATAAATAGCAAGAAAACTTTGTCAAATGTTCTTCAAGAAAAAATTTTTTTATATAAAGCTTATTTTCAACATTCTGCCATACACGTGCTATTATCGTCCCTTTCGTTCGGTATTATTCCAGGCTTAAGGAACCCCTTGAGATCCGGTGCGTACTCAAGCAGCATTCGAGCACGTTCATTGGCTATTTCCTTCCTCCTGAAGTTGTCGAGTTCCTGGTCGTACCTCGTGCATGCTTGTTTTCGTAAGATCTCAACAGCGTGAAGGGCCCTTCGCTCAGCTATCGCTGCCTTCAGTTCCATGCCGTAGCGAAGATCTGAAGTAGATGAATATTAAACGTTTTTCAAAATCTATTGGTTCTCATAATTTAATATACTTTTTTCACGACGAGCTTTATTCTCCATGTTATCCTTCTTCAGGGAAACTTCGTACTCCTCAGCCAATTGTCTAGCATAGCTCTTGTCCATGGCTGCATCATACTTCCTACGTTCCTCTATCAATTCCTTCTGCATTCCCATGTCCGCCAGTAGCTCCATTTTCACGCGTTCCTTTTCCAACCATTTGTTTTTCTGCCAATTTGCCTCTTCGGTCCTCATTTTCTCCTCGTAGAGTTCTTTAGCGAATTCTTCGCGTTCTCTCTTCCTGTATACATCGTCAAGAGTTTGTCTAGCCATACGCTCTATCGATTTCAGCTTCGCGGTGTCTTTGCTGGTCTGAAAAAAAAAGAAATATTTCTCTCGCACACTGTACACCTAGATACTTTACGAATTGAGCACCAGATGGCGACAAAAGTCTTACCTTCAGTTCCGCACGCTTCTTCTCCTCTTCTTCTTTTTCAGCAATCGCGTGTCCTATACGAACATACTCGTCCTGTAGACGTGCCTTCTCTTTTTCCTTCCAAATTTCTTTGGCCTTGAAAAAAGCATCTCGCTCCCCCATCAAGTGAACAGCTGTTGCCCTCTTCTCTTCTTTCACCTTTCGACTTTCCTCTTCGAGTACTTCATTGACCTCCTCGACCAACTTACGTTCGCGTTGACGCTCCTCGTCTCTCTGTTGTCTCATCCAGTAATTGTTCACCAGTTGGTTCTGAAGATCCTCCCTGTACTTCAGCCTCTTCTCCGAGTACTCCTGCTCTTGTTTCCTTTGGATCTCTTTGCTCTGGTACCAATCTCTAATGATCTTTGCTTCCTCTCTCTCCATGCACTTCGCCCTCTCTCGCATGCATTCTTTCTCCTGCAATTGCTCTCGCAACACCTTGGCTACATGAGCGGCACGTAAAGCCTCTTGAAGCTCTCGAATTTCGACAGCGTCTCTTCTTAGCAACTGGAGACGCTTCTCCTTCAGAATATTCTCGTCTAAACGTATTTTCCAGTTGGATAAATATAGGGTGACTCGTTTTTACGTATATGGCGGGAAATTTAAATTTTATTTAAACAGCTTGGACAAGGACGGCATATGCTTACTATTAAACGATGATGTTCCTTCGACGTCTTTTACTGTTCGATCTTGCTTCGCAACTGGAAATTTCTCAGGTTCATCTTCTTCGCGTTGCTTCACATTCTCACGAGCTTTCTCAACGTCGACCTCTTTCATTACTTTAAACGTCCCCCTTTCACCTTCCTCTACCATATTTCTTCCCTCGATCCCTTTGATCTTTTCAGTTTGTATTTCCCATTCGCCTTTCGAAATTCTTTCTCGCTCCATCTTATTCACTAATAAGATCAGCTCATAGCTTTCTCTTTGCGAATCTCAAAATGGTTTCTGTGTGTTAATACATAGACCCTTTGCTTCTCTGAATTGCTTTGTTGTATCAGACATCGGTTATCAAGTATCTTTTGAATGTCTGAAAAAAAATGTATTACGTATATTACTGGCTTTATCACGTTTCGATTCACTTAGCGAAGGGCTGGGTAGGGTTTTACATTTCTACCGTTGCTGTAGAAATTGTTACTAGCGAAATTTATATTACTTGGCAGGAAGTCTTATCACAATCCCTGTAGCAAGATTCGAACTTGCGTATATCGTATGACGTTAGGAAAATTGCCTAAATATTTTGAATATTTTATTCTCGGATTATACATGGCTTTGATATTGAACGATTACTTTGTACACTTTTTGGATAATTTATACTTATATTTTTTTTTCAAAATATATTTTTATACTCCATTAACTATGTACGTAGATTACAATTAGGGACATAAATGTTCTGGTGATGAATTATTAATGCTGAATGCATATTTGATAAGATCGAACGTTATAATTTTAATTTGATTTATAGTAATTGGAAAATATATTTTTTTTTGTCTGTACTTATGTGTCGGATAATATATTTATAATTTCTGGTACTACATCGTAATTGCTATTATCACAACAACCTTGTATAATGGTACTCTCTGTGGGATAATATTGGAGCAATTGCCACACGTTTAATATAGCGCCAGCATTTACAGAAATGACTCATTAACAATTGCGGTTAGTTACTTAATGATGAAAATGATCCCTCGTTTAAAATTAATGATAGTTATCAGCCGTAATTAAGTTACTTCGACGTTAACGAAAATGTGTTAAACGACGAGGATAAAATAGTGGACGCGCGGAACGTTAGTTCGATAAATCGTAGGTTAAGTAACAAAAATATATGTATCTACCGACCTCGGAAAATAGGTTGTACGTCGTAGATAACATTGGCGATAACGAAGAGAAGAAGAAAAAAGTATTAAAATTTGTCATATAAATTTTCTTTCGTAACTATATTTAAATTGATGCAATTTCTCATTGCTGAATTATTTACTATGTACGTATATACAGAGATTCAATATCCAGGCGTTTATCTTTTATTTTTCGAGAAAACAATACAAATAATATTTTCAAATTCAGGTAATTCAGAAAATAAAATAAAATAACATTTTTCATCTCCCAACCAAACACATTTCAATAAATTCCTCTGAATCTTATTTCACTGTATTTCTAAACTAAAAATTGTCAATACTAGGATAACAGGCGGCGAGAAGATGTTCGTTCAGTACGAATATTCGGTGACCAGTAGTTACATAGATATTCAACCATTGGAACGTTTTATATCAAGGGTGGCGAAAAAAGAAAGCTGGATGCTTGGTGTTTTCACATCCTCGTTACCGAGGGGGTAAAGTAAATTGGCCTCTTACTTTAATAGTCGCTTGGTGTATTAGTCTACGTTAGGTTGGCAGCAATTTACTCACTGTTATGGTTGGCAATCTTTGCCACTCTTGAAATATCCTTATATTTATATACAGTATACAGTTTTGTAAATTTATAAACTGTACATTCTATACAGTACGTATCAACACCATACAAGACCCCGTTGCTGCCACCATAATCATTGCCAAAATTCGGACTCTCTTATTAACCCATAAGTCTCTTTTCAAACTTACTCTTTTTCGCTACGTCGTGTAATTGATCATGAAAACAATTCCCAAGAAGAGGCACTAGAGTCCTATTTCATAGGGTTACAAGTTTCTCTGTTATTGCCAAGCCCCAAGAGAACATCGGGTATGTTCGCGTTATACTTATGAATTAAAAAGATAAGTTCTCGAAAGGAAGATGAAATTTATTTTACGGAAATAGGCCAATTAAATAATGCACACACTTGTATTGTTATAATATATGTATATTGTCGGTAAATTTTCACATACAAATTTACTGAAGAAATTTTACTGAAACTTTTTTATATGTATTAAATTTATTTCTCACTTTTAATAGCCATCAATAATACGTGCAATGAGGATAACTAACAGAAATAATTAATTTACAATGTGTCCATACACAGAATGGATACAAGCTGATTGGGCAAACAGAAGATAATTTAATTATACATAACGTAATAATAACGGTATCTCCGGCACTCAATACATTTCAAAGTTTATTCCTGGCTCACTACTGTAGTTATCTGGAACGTATATATTTCCGGTAAAATATTCATTAACAACTAACAGTATCATATTGCATAAAATTCATATTTAGACAGCAAGACACGTGACTTGGCTTACAGATTTGTATCAAAGCCTTTCCAAGCACGTTTTCAATTAGTCCCAATAGTTGGAGCTAGAGGAATCAAGCAGCAGTTATTCGTACAGTAATTCTCTAACCTGTGTAAGATACTGTAAAACAATATTAATTGATTATTATTATTGACTATATATATTAATTTTATTATATTTTAATATATATTATTATTGATTATATATACGGGATTAACATTGAACTGCGGTATGAGAATATTTAACTAAAATTTCTGCCAGTTATATACTATCCTATACAGTGAATTTAATTGTGGTTAGAAATGAATTGTTTCTATTGTTATATATATATAATAAATAAAAAGGTTAATAAATGTTTATTGCTATAACGAAAAAATATATTGTAGCTTGGAAAAAGTCGATTGTGACATATAAAGTAATAAAGTTACTCACGAGTATTTCTATGAAAATATAATAATTCTTTTTCTATTTAACACCGCAGACACTAGTTTTTTTCTAATTTCTATACGTTGAATATGTGTTCTCGTGCGAAAAATCGAATTCGCGATTCGATGGTTGCATTTCATGCCTGAATACCCACATTCGTAGATGTATCGAACTTAAAAAAATTCGCAACATGTAAATTTTTTCTAAACAGTAACGTTAAAGCCCATTGAGATGGAATTATATTCAGAATATGTTTTTCGTACGCCATGTGTGAATTTACATGTCTCTTGAATTTGGTTGCATTCAAGATTCGCCTGAAGGTACATCTATGGATGCAATGAATAGCCATGGCAAATAACGAAACGAGAATAATCCGTAGTTTGGAAATTTTTATGAATAAAATTATGAACTATTAAATATTATAATATTTCAAAGAATATTTCAAATTTTTAATTAAATATTAAAAATTTGAAATAGCATAGAACATGCATTTCTTATGAATCTATCGACATACATAATGAAGTTATCATATGTATAGTAATAATTAAAGAAAAATAATTCATTAGGGGATCCAATCACTGAAACATAAACTCCTATATAAGTTCGGCAATACTTCTCACTGGTACCTATTGTCAGAAGCAATAACAATGGTAGAACTTGTATAAAAATTCTAGCACAATTTCAATATGACTTCAATAGCTTTATCAAAGACAATGTTCCTATTGTCTTAGTCGTAGGTATACTGTCTAAGAGACATTGAGAACTTTGATAATATCTTACGTAAGAAAAGTTACTTCTGAGGTCCTCGAAATATCCTCCATACCACAAGGAGCAAATCAGAGATAATATACGTAGCACAGACACGTGTAAGGGTAGCGAAAATCAATACGACTGTCGTGATAACAGATTGCAATTGTGCAAGAATAGTACAAGCAGATAATGAAAATGAGTAAATATGGGTACAGTAAGTAGTACAGTATAGGTGCTAGTACCTAGCTCGTGTACATACCAGTCTATAGAAAATAGATGCTGTGTGGACCAATTTCGACATTTCAGTTTCTTTTACACCCAAACCGATTCCTATTAAGTAACTTTCGTCGCCTTTACGACGCATAAGACTTATTGGCTTATCGTCTCAACTCGAACTTACCCTGTCCTTCGTACCCTTCATCCCTGCTTCCTCTTGGTCCTTCCTAGGTAAGGTTCTAATTCGGAGAGACTGTCGAGATCCCTGGACCGGGTATTACACTGTCGTAAACCCCGAAGAGTGGTCCGGTTAGCTAGGGTAAGTACGAGGACAGGTGATGTTCGAAGAATCCTGAATGAACCGATCGAGTTTCGATATCCTTAAGCTGGCGAGTCCTCCCCTAGGTCATCCCAGTTCAACCCCCATTCATTCTCAATTCACCCTCCCGCGGAGCAGCACAACGAGCCAATATACAGCCAGCCAGGGACGCTTACATTATTGATAAAGGATTACGTTTTCCATGACTATGCTGACGTAAGTCCAGTTTTCCTTTCGATCGCAAGACTCCGTCCAGTAGATCGAATGCTGTAAAATTCTAAATTTTCATCCGGCAACCTTGTCACGTATTCCCAGTGTCCTTGAATCGTTACGTTTCGTCTTTTGAATTATTACGAAAAATTTTTCATACCAATAATCATTAACTCCAGATTTTCTAGTGACAAAATATTCAATCTCGATGCGCATAAAATGTTGGCATTCTTTCGGATTTTGATATTGCTTCCATAGGAAGCAAATATATTCACTGGTATACTAATCTGAAGGCAGGATAACTTGGATCGTGAATGGATGCGATTTATGGTGAGTTCCTGGTCATAGAGGATACGAAAGGTAAGCCATCCCTGCAGATGCTACTCGTGTTATTTACTACACGTTCCATAACCGCATTTCTCACTCGTAGCAAGACTGTGTGCATTCGCATGGTTGTCTAGCTGGGTCTACGTTCTCATTCCATCTCAAGAAGTGTGTTACAGTACTGGGTTCCTGGCATAACTTTAAGATCTATGGAGAAGCGTGTTTCCATGGACCTCCATTATATATTAGATAAACATTGGCTAGTGGGGTATACGTATGATCCTTATCACGTGAATATTCGATAGGAATTTAATTTAATTATTCTTACCCTACCAATGGCTCTCGTAGTAATTCAATCGCAACATTTAGGATTTTATTACGCCATCCAAACGATTGAGTTAAAATATCAATGAGGGACAATTCTTTTTTTTTTCTTCGCAGGATACGAAGAATTTTCGTTATTCTTAATTTTATTAAAAAGCTACAAATTTGATATCGTTACTCCAGGACGATGTGCGGCGTTGCAGTTTTTGCCTGGCAATATTATGGCGATTATTCGATAAATCGTTAACTGATTCCCAATCGTTGCGTCAGTTTATTCGTTCATCGTGAAACGCTTTGTAACACCCTGTCCTATTTGACGATTTTTATGTAACGATCGAGATCGGCATTTTCGTAGGAGTAAGAATGATTTTGCGAAGACTGTATCGAGAAAGTGGGAAGTCC
>JARQSV010000335.1:1546550-1568972 GCA_030142285.1 Calameuta idolon | reverse complement strand
ATGTAACGATCGAGATCGGCATTTTCGTAGGAGTAAGAATGATTTTGCGAAGACTGTATCGAGAAAGTGGGAAGTCCATTATTTCGAAATTACGTAACACTTTGTATAATAGGAATTCAAGGTAGCACAGTGTCCTGGTATGTATATAGGGTATACGCGATTACTCTCGTGGGAATGACTCTTGTCGCTCTCTTTTGCACGAGCCTTAAATGCAACAAGCGAGACGGTTATTTTTATAAAATTGTTTCCACCTGTAGTGCAGCCAGTGGAGAAGGACTGTTCGGCGGAGGGTGAGATTTCGGTGCATTTGCATATAAAAGAGTCGCGGATTGTCAGAAATATGTCCCTGCCGTGTAATGTCCATTTATTTCAAAACTACCCGCACCTACCTGACGCCAACCACCCTCCGTCCATTTACCAGAAGCGTATATATGTATATGTATAGTCAAGGATGAAAATTTTTCTCTGTAAACTTCGGACGATACTTACTATATTAGAATTAATTGAAATAACACACCCTGTTAACGAGGCTCTAGTATAGTATAATTCAATACACTTGCTATCAATTTGTTTTTCGTCCTATCAAAGTACGATCGAGAGTCTAAATTTCTTTGCCAAAATTCCTAGCCCCTAAGCGCTCCCTTAGGGACCGAGTTTAAAATAAATAATAATGAGGGTAGTCCAGGCAAGTCGCTAAAATCTATATAACGAAAGTATTAAATTTGTGTAACTACATCAAAGAATTTACGTTGCATAGCTTAGAAGTATGAAAGCTAGGGGGAATAAAAAAAATACCCTGTAATAGGAAGTATTCACAAATTCGATGAAAAAAAGCCAGATTTCACTTTTCACATGATTACAGGAATTTTTGTACTCTTACAATTATCACGATCAGACCGTAGGTAGCGGCATTGAAAAATACTTGGACAGCAAATAATACATTTTAATTCTGTACGTTGCTTGTCACGGAAAATTAACAATGAGATGGCAGACCTGGTGTTATGAAAAATTATGAATGAAGCGGTAGACACGTTCACGGTGCATCGGTACACAGGAGAATTGTAGCCCGGATGCTTCCAGAAGTATGAGACGTCGAGTAAGCGCAAAATGTAGAATAAGTAAAATTATATAGAAGAAACAAGAGGGAAGGAGGTAGGGAGTAAGCGGAGATGGACCAAAGAGGGACAGAGGGATCGGCGAGAGAAAAGTGCCAGAAGGAAAGCACGCGTCTCTTGGCAACCTCGCTGAAGAGATTTTTCACGTTGCATTATCGCGGTATATCCGAGCGATGTATTAAATTCATAAAAAATAACGTTTCACTACCCCACATTTCCCGTTCTTATCTCGAGCTATTTTTCTTTTACGTCGCCCTCGAGGCTAAGAGAGCGAGCGTGGAAGAGGTACACTGTTTTCTTTCACTCCTCCCTCGAGCATTTACCTTGCTCCAGGAGTGCCGACCCATCCAGTCCTCCTCTCCTATATGCTTTGCTCATGATATCCAAGTCGAAGAGGAGAAAGATAGAAGAAAAGGGACGTAAAATAAGAAGAAAAACAAATACGGAAGGAAAGTAGAGACGCAGGTATAACCCATCTCTTGAACCCTTGCGAACCCTTTCCACGTGAAATCGGCGGGTGAGAAAACGATCCTTGGGACATCGGATACGTCGTTGGAGACCGACGCCCGGGCATGGGTGCCGAATGGGAAAAAGATCCTTCGAGATCTCGTCTTACTTCGTATAATGGAATTTACTTTGCGAAACGTCCACGTAGTTGGCAAGTATGGACGCGACTGGTATTTGTCAGATTAATATTGTCGGGTTGGCTATATGTTATCATCAGAGGCAATAACAAACCAGTTGCCTATGTTGCTTGTCTTCTCGTGTTATGTGCATCCATTCGCTATGTTCTACGCGTGGCAGTAATATAACGTTGATGGATTTACGCTGTTATGAGCGTGGAACAGACAACGACTGATCCATTCTTTCTTCAATCATTCAACGGGATCACTTTTAGTCTCTAATGGCTAGTTGCATTGAGTATGTGCGAAAAATTTGTTACCACTTTTTTTAAACATCCTATACATGAAATTTTATACTTTTCTTTTGCATTAAGGTACCTACTATAGTGTGATAAATATACGTGTTATACAAGATAAGGCTATACGGCCTAATGTAATAGGTCAAGACGATTGACACAATGCACGTTCTCGCTGACGTAGATGAATAAAAAAGATATATTTTTTATTATCTATATGACATAAGAGTCCAAGTCTTTGAAATTATTGTATTTCCCTCTTGTTCTTGTGAATCGGAATATCCTACTCGCAAAATTTTGAAGATCCACAGATTTTCCGATTTCCGTAAAGATAATCGATCGCTCCATCGATCGGAACCTTTTAGTTTCCCATGCTCATCGAATGGACGTTAAGGTAACGAGAATTATCGGATTTTCCTATCAATATATACTTTGCTCATACGATGCTCCGTTCAGTTGAACATTCCGGATATGGTTTCTACATACTTAGGTACACATATGCATATTCTACATGTGGAATAGAATATATGTATATTCTACATATAGATATACATATTAATATATGTAAAAAGATTGCAAATATGCATTTTTCTCAATTTTCTTCCTTTTTCATCTGTCACTCGACAATATTATTTTACTTATCGTTTGGAATAACTTTTAGCTCATCTACAAGTTTATAATGTGGCGTTATTACAAGAGTATTTTTACACTGGTGAGAAAAGATCAGAAAAATTTTCCTAATATGTCAAACTCATCAAAGTTTCTATATAGTTATTATTTTCACATTCATATTTTATGATTTTTCCTGTAAAAAGCGTTCGAACGTCCTATCGATATTCTTATAGTGGAAAATCGATACAGGTACTGGATGTTCACTATTTTGCAATACATAACACTATACTCGTTTTATTCTACTGTGTACATATCGGCAATATGGTGATATACATTTCCCGGGCTGGAAATGTAAAAAATAGTATTTGGTTCGCCTGTCATATATCCCAGTGAAATGGACCCGGTGCGCTTTGACACTTTTCTGAAAATACATACAACAGCCAGTATCTATAAAATAATAAAGCCACGTTCAAAATTGAAAGAGACCAATTGCCGTGTTTCTGGGTTAATAGAAATTAAAAATGAATATGCAAAAATCATTTAAGATTAATGGACACCGTTGAGATTCTTTAGAAGAAAATTATTGATTAATTGGAATATTCTTAGACTTTTGTCGTAACAAGGATAAAAGGAGTCCTTTGGAAATTTCGAACAGATCGGTAAACTTAATTGGATTTTAATGAGAATCCTAATTTAATATGAACTTTGGTTTCTGCCTGCAGGCGATGTGAAGCAAACCGCAGGATGAACCAAATAATTACATTATTAATAGCCATCATCCAAGCAGTCAAGCGACAAAATCTCAACAATGAAATTATAATCACGAAGGTTGAGGATTACGTGAATCGATTAATATCCCATCATGCCCATGCAGAAATTACTTTGGGATATTAAAGAAATTGTCCGTATCAAATTAAAAAAATCATATTATCCTTTAATAAGATACAAAATATAATAACAAAGAAATTAAAGAACTATATTGGTATAATTATAAATAATTTTTTCTCACCTTACACCCAACTTTACCAATCGTATTTAAATTGATCAATAATAATCAGATACGATCGATTGAGTACATTAATAAATTTCCAATTATTACCCAAGTACCGTAAGTCAGATCGAATTAAAAAAATCAGACCTCATAATTATTTCATGTGAAAATCTACTTTGATGAATGTTAAACCCACGCAATATTTGTACAGTATATAAAGTAACTCGCGGCACGTTTATTTCATCCACGTAAACGTAGCTGGCAACACAGATCAAAGGGATGCTGAGAAGATAACAGTTTTCCTTTGTCTCATTTGTTTCGACTGCGCTTTGAGTGCGTAGTCAATACACGAAGCTATATAAACACTCTGATCGGCTCTTCCTTATGCCGCGTTCCCATGCAAATTTAAAGTAAATCCATATGGCTCGTTAGTGGACTCTAAAAAAAAAAAAGAGAAGATTAGTAAAGCAATACCGATTCCGATGGTATTAACGAGCTGGTAGTTATCGGTAGGAATTTCATTTGGTTTTATTGAGTACCTACGTATCTCGTACACGTAGATATTAAGCGAGTACGTGTTACGCATGCACACACGCCGGTATTAGGCCGTTGATTTAATAAAGCAGTTCATTAACTCGTCGCAACAGTGTCTGCAGTCGGTTCTGCATACCCCTGAAAGTACCTAAAGTGGAAGGGTGGAGATCGAGGTAATCGTTTTACTGTAAAAGAGGAAACGTATATGTACCACCCTATAGATAAATGTGATTACTATTTCTAAAACATACTAGCATTTACAAGCATAGACAATGCACCTGACTTCAGTGCATCGAAGTGGCTTCTCAAGTCTTCATTTCTTCTATACGTTGTCAATGGAGCATTTGAATTCTAGGATAAATAGGTATAATTTACAATGAAATTCATTTATCTTGTCAGACTCTGAAGTTTTACGGATCCGAAGAGAAAATAAGTGAGAAATTTACTTTCTTTTTTTTAAATTATAAATAAATAAACTTAAACGACATTTCCCGAAGACGCTAGTCGTCGCAGTCGTCAATGGCAATCACTTCAAACACCGCGGGAAATCGAGCGTTCGCAAGGACCTGAAAAATTCGTTTGAACTTTAAGACAGAGAAAATACAATACTTTCGTGGCGAATTCCTCGCAAGACTGGAATCTATAGAATGACAAAGGAAACCCTGAAATAACCTATGAACGTAGTAATAGAAAAGTTTGACAAGAGTGAAATACCAAACGTGCAGGATTTCCGCCGGTTACGTATATACATATAGTGCAAGGGGAATACAGAATAAACGTTATACCGTGTGCACATCTGCGAATTTAATTTTCCTATTCTGATATTTCATTCCTCCGCAGTCCAAGTGAATGTAAAATGTAACGTGGCTGCCACGTACACTCGAAATAAAAATAACTTGGATTAAAAATGTGCACTATGGTAAAACTATTCGATTATTGCATTCGGTCGTGGGAATTAACAAACGCCCGAAATATTTCATCCGATCAGAATTCCTCTATACTGGACTCTTCTTTTGTTGGCATTGATGTCATTTTATCAGATTTCAGGGCAGAACGTGAACGCGACATTACTCGAAGGGTCGTCGGGTAAATAGATTAAAAGGGGCAGAAGAATTAAGAGGCAGAAACTGCCTTTAATTATCAGTGGGCCTGTTAATGACCGGTGGTGGTTGGGCGACGGCTGGTCGGTCATATTTAATCCAATTTCGCACCTTTTTCTCACCCTTTTGTCTTGCCGGCGCACGTCCAGCTTCGAGCCAATAAGAACTATATTAAGCTCCCTCGTAAAAGAGACTCGTGCCCGCCAAATGAATCAAACCTACAGGTTTTTATTACAAAAGTTCCCACCGACAAAATCATTGAGACTTTCATAAAAGCTCAGCTACAAGGCGCGTACGAGTGGAATTAAAAATATTTATTGGTAATCACAGCTGCGATGTTCGTCAGCCCAAATTCCCTGTTGGACGTCATTAAATTGTATAAAATTCACCGACACGTATAACGGGTGAGGAAAGAAGATTTTTGGTTTAAAGGTTTAATATGGTACGAACATTCTTTGCTTTTATGCTGGGATACTGTTTTCCTATTGGATTTCATTGTTTACTGCGATTTAAATGTCACCGCGATTGGATGAAATTAAAAATATTCACTACATCAGTTATACTTAAAGGACAGGGATTTATAAATTGTTTTAATATGTTAAAAATAAAGATCAATTGGTTTTATTTATAGAGAAATTTTTATTAACACGATCTTCTTTCGTCTGGAAATTCACAATTTAACGATGGGAAACCTATTTTGCGTCATTTTAGCCCTAATCGAATAAGGACCTGCAAGTACCAATATAGGGTATAAGTACACGTTATAAACATAGTTAAACGTAACCCACTTTATATTAAACGACTTTTCACGTAACCGCCATTTACGGTGCATAATATAAACGTAGCAATTTACAATAACATTGAAACTCACTGAAGTAGCTACTCAAATAGTAAAATAACGACAGTAAAAGTACGAATAACACTGGATAGCTTCTAAAAAATTATACGAATTGTCATTGATTTTGTATATTAATCATATACCGCTGCTATATTCCGTGAACTGTAGATGTAATTATTACAAACAAAAATCAGACTGTACGGCCTTTGAAAAAATGCATTTATGGTGCGATGCGGATAAAATATATGTTACAATTGGAAATTCCATAAAAAAATAATAAAAAGATCGTAACGTTACGATCAGCTAGTGCAGAAATTTTAGTATTGTAGAGAATTTCGTGCGCACTGCTTTTATTACGGTTTTCGCATTGCTACGTACAGATCAAGTTTCTCGTATAAATAGAATTACCAAACTTGAACCATTTTCGAAATAAAATCCTTTACTCTATGGTACATAACTCTTTTACCCGTATAAAATACAAAGCTCTTGTATATTTTGTAAGGATTGTATACTACGATACACGAGTATCTATATCTCTCGCGCGGATAATAAAATCAGAAATTGATATTAAATAATCATGAATTATTGTGGGATACCCATTTTCCTGGGGGATACATAGAAGTTCACTCGGCTATAAAAGCAAATAGAAGAGCAAAGTATACAAATAAATGGATATATATTAATTAATAATATATTAACCACAACGGCGTATAGAAGCTTCCATTAGAGAATATACAAAAGATTATGTGTATTCGTATAAGAAAGAAAAAAAAAATGTATTTCAAGAATCTTATAAAAATGTACTTCCCGGATATCAATGACAAAAATATTGTCCACAAAGAAATCCGCAAGTACAAAAATCCTACACTATGGCTACGGGAACGATAAATTACAACAAATGGGTTATTAGCATTTTATTCGCACATTTCAGCAAAACCACAGAGCGTTATTATTGCAAATAAAATATGTGCAGTCTGCCCAGTTACGATTACAACCAACCTGAATCGTTTTACTTTAAAAAAAAAAATTCAAATTTAATTTTACCATGTCGGATGGCACATAGCAAGAAATTTGCCAAACTTTGTCAATTCCATGGGAAAAACATGAATATACATTTTTTTCTCTCGAAATGGGAATAAGCTCGTATTTTAAGTTAGTCCCTAAAAAAAATTTGCCCAACAAAGTTTACCGTAGAGCCCAATCTAAAACAAATGTTGTTAAATTCAACACGACATACAATTGAATTGTACGAATGTAATAAACTTTTAACGAATCACCATTATTCGAATAATTTCAAAAAAATCAGTACGTGTCATAAGACCCAAGATATAAAATTATGAAATTCTCCCCCCCCAAAGAATAAATCTCGTATATCCATATATGTCTATTACATCCCTATAGTATATCTATACATATACAATATCCCATCCGCTTTACGTTACGCCAGTGAAAGTCGGGATAATCTCTATGGTGCAAGCGCCCAGGTTTGCCAGCATGTCTGAGAGGCTTTTAAAATTTTAAAGGATCTGCCTCCTCCTTGAATAACCATCCAGGAGTAACTACAGTATGTGCAAAGCAGAAGAACAAAAATATTAATAACAAGAACAACATATAAAACAAAGCATATAAACCGATACGCATCCTAAGCTTCATCCAGATTAACGTTGTTCAGGAACAGTATCGATTGGGTATCCTTCGGAGATTCATTGGCTCCGTAAAATCGATTTCTCACCCAACACAATTTCTGTCCCGATACTCGGTGTCTTCCCTGGAAATCCTGAAGACGTAGAATCATCGATCGACGTACTTACCATTTGACGTAGAATCCAGCGTCACGGCTCGCTTGACTCCTCTGCTCATTTCCATCCCAGCTCTTCAGAATTGGGACGCGGTGCTCTTTCTTCCTAAAGGCACCAGTGTATTCGCGCAAGAGATCCCACAGTCTTCTGTGATATATCGTTTGGATACTGTCGCTTTACGCCACTTCCAGTCTAGACGCCATCCCGATTGGATTGCCATCTCCTTGCTCGTCGCATCTCTGCTCGGCTCTGATTGATACGTTACATACCTACCTAGGTATATCTGTTGCATCCAATGATTAGTCACAGACGATTTCACGTGCATCGATCTTGAAAGAATACGAGAGCTTTAAAAAAAGAATTTATAGCGATCATCACCGGTGTACAAAAATTCCATTTTGCTGATAGACTAAATTTTTTTTTTGTACAACTAATTATTACGTTCACGATTCGAGGAGGCCAAAAAAATTTCATCGTCCTGTACGATATGCATGCTAAATTCATACACAGTATTTATGGATGTTCTTGAATATACATTAGCGCGAGTCAATAGTTAACACAGCATTATCCAATCTTTACAAATGATCAAAGCGACGATTTTCATTTTATGGCGTGTTCACATGTGACGTTTTCAGGATATTACTTACCATCTGGCAGGAAGGTAAAGCTATAATATTTACATATCGGTGGCTCCCTCGTCGTGCTTTTGGTAATGCATATCAGCTAAGGATACCGCGAACAGGAGACAGTCCTGACATATTATCACCTCATCGCATGAAATTAATTGATACGAGTGTCTGCATTATTCATAAACAATGGATACTACGCAAGGAGATTAGTACTGCAGTGCCAGGAAATACTGGCAAAAACGATCCATTAATCAAAATAGCAAATGTCACGGATTGCCTCGGTTATGATCGATCGGATCTTCCTATGGTTTGAGTCTCGACAGTCTCCGCCATCCTTGATATAGCATATATATGTAATATTTAAATATACAAATTTGTATTGATGCCACTTAGGTAATATAGTACGCGAATGATGTTAATGTTGATTCTGTGTAAAACAATTGAAGTAATTATTGTCAAGTGACAGTTAATAAATTAAATTAGTACCTTCGAACTTAATGGCTCTGTAGACTCTGCAAAATTACGACTGTATGGCTCAGTTAAATCTACTTGTAGAAACACAAATAACAAGTGCCTTTTACCGGCACAAACTTATTGCTGTTTAAATAACAATCGCGTGGAAGGAATCGGCAGATTGGTAAGACTGATTGTCGGACACAATACCGATGATCGGAAAACATTCTTTCTCGAGCACCTGTACATATATGTATACGTCGAGTTGGCTCGAGTTTAGAAACAATTTGTACTTTGGGAATATTATCATGAAATGTTTAATATCAGGAAAGTTTTTATATTTTCAAAATACAGATATATACATATAGATCGTATTGTTTTCACTACTGGCCCATTGATATGTAACATACGTATGTTTGACCAACACTGCGACTGTGCCAATACTTTTGGAATAATAATAGGCACATGCACGAGGGTATTTAAGCTCTTTACAGTCAGTTACCTTTATAACATATGGTACGTTGCGAAAAGTGTGTTTAGATTGATTATAAAACGTGCTGTTTTTATCGAATTAGTGTATGGCAATAAAGTCATACGTTTAATCAAACGACAAAGTTCAACTGTGCGTACACAGCACCGGTCACTGAATTAATGACACCAATCAAGTTTAATTCGCAATTGCCACACTTCGCTGGTAGATTTAAATAACGAAAGCTGAAACTAGAGAGAACGTATTAGAAGCATTCGATCACGTGTATAGCAAGGCGCATGCGCGTAGCCCCAATATCTATTTCATCAATTGGAAATTCGTGCCTTGTGATCGGCCATAGAGTGTTTACCCGTTTCTACCACCGATGCTATCAATTCGCAACACAATTACATTTAATTGTCGTCAATTAAATTTAACTATCAAGTTATACCCACTTCGCGGCTCGGGCGCTTTTCCTTCGGGCACATATAATTCTTAATTACCCGCTGTTATTTCGTCATCGTAAACCTATTCCACCCTTCCGCATTTGTCCGAACGAAGGACGAAAATCAAAAGGCACTTTTTCTCGACTAATCAATCACGAACGCCCAGTGTGACGTATTGGCTTAAAAATGTCGTGCATGAGAAAAAGTCTCCTTTTCTTTTCGTCAAGCTCAACATGAATATTTTAATTAATTAAACGTATTGTACTTCAATATATATCGCATACGATATTAATTTTTCTGTAGAAGTGTATATGTAGTGATATTATATTGTTTTTATTATTTATATATATGTATATTATTCAGACACGTTTACCAATGTGTCTGGTTTTACGTGATACACAGTAACCTACAATTTCGCGAATATCGTGCCTCTGGCTTACATATGATATTTATGACTGTCTTTCTTTTCAGCTTGCAAGTTTACTTTTACTTCACTATGGGAAGTGATCGCGAGTCAGAAAGTACTTGTAGCCGTGAATAAAGAGCATAGAAAATGAAGCTCCAGCAATTACGACCGTTTCAATACGGACTCGGTATCTCGTAGGAATTTTAGATGAATCCAGGGTCTCATTTACGTCATTTCATTAACAATGTACGGTCGCAGGACATGTGACATATATATAGCGTCCATAAACTGCGCGAGGTTTGTTTTACGAACTACCTGAACTTACTGAGAATTTTTTATAATTTACGGCTGCTGCGCAGAAAAATGCTTCGCTATAGTTAGTTTTCGCCTTTCCAAGCGTCGCATACGTTTACCCAGAGACATTTTAAATATGAATGTTTTCATTTCGTCATTGTTTATCGTTGACAACTTTTTTTTTTAAACCACGCTCCTGATATTTAAATCGTGCATTTTTAAAAATACGGTCGCGTACTGAAAAACGGTCGATTGTATACGTGTACGTTACTTTGTATTAGATTTAATTTTTTATTTCTTTTAAGTAATTTCATTGTTAAGTTATTTCGTACGTTTCGAATTATGTACGAAATCAGGTTATTAATTCGTTTATCGGTACGGAATACTATATTTTTGATATCGTTATTTTTGTACATCCTCTTAACGTTCGTGAAGAACGATATTTTTGAAATTAATAATATTACAAAAATGAAATTAATTCTATGACAAGCTGTATCCGTAGATATGTTCTTATATCGATACTCTATTTCCTTCCCACAAAATGTCTATAAATTTAATGAAATTTTTCATGGCGTAGAATAATCATCGATAATCTGTAAAACTGGACATGCTTAACTCGTTATACGTAATCCGAAATTATTACAGAACCGAAAAAACCAAAGCAAAACTAATTCTGACATTTAATCAGAATTTCACAGACTGCTCAAGAACAAAGCACGTTCCGCAAGTTATTTCATTTTTAGAAAGATAAACAAGGCAAAACTTAAGACAACAGGACGGTGGGAAAGGGGCCAAAGTAAAATGCCACGTGACGTTTAAAAAGCTCTCATTTAAATAATCCAAAGACGTCTTTTAAGAGCTTTAAGTGTTACAGCGACATTCAGTCCACGTTTACAAATTCTTAGTTACGCTTGATTACAATAGTGATGGCCATTATCTCGAAATAATCTGCAAATAAGCAAGCCCCTGAAAAGTTAAGAAGAGCTTAAGTTCGTATAAGACGAACTTGCAATAATTTTACCTTTTTAAATAATAATTCGCAATTATCCCGTGAGTAGGTGCGTGGGAATGCCTGAGACACCGCGACTCAATGCATTTTAAATGGAGATAAAAATTGCCCGAGGATTCCCGATTTAACATCAGCCCATAAAATATTTATATTTTTTGCGAAAAACAATCAAGCCGTTTGAAAGATGGCGAAAATAAATGTAGCAATAAAAAAAAAGCGGTATGGCATCGAATAATAAAAATATTTTTTTTTATCGAAAGCGACACAGTTTCACGTTAAATATGGAGGAAGACCAATTTAACCAATATGGCATCCAGTAGTAAGAATCCAGATGTAACAGAAAATCCGAGAAACCTGTCACGTCTTTCCTGAAACCCTTCGGAATTTCATGGACGGCCAAGCCCCGTAGTGGTTCGGCTTTTTTTCCCATAGATTTAAAAAGCATCGTTCGGTAATCTAGAAAAAGATCAGGACTCGAGTCACATAATCGCCAAGCCATAGAGGCGGAAAAGAAGGCCAAGGGATTTGCGTAATGCTTACGTTAGCATAAGTGCGGACTATCCTGTTACGTAAGGCTATATAGAGGATGGAACAGGTATACCCTAGATTACGTAAGAATTTACCTCTCTTCCACGGGTTAATGGCAAATAGGGATTTTCGTGCCTTTTCACAATTTTGCAAATCGATTACACCCATATGAACCGTGACAAACGAAATAGGCAATAGAACCAGTTTGGTACATTGGGTTCATCAACGACATCGACAAGACAAAGCAAATACCGATAATTAGCATCAACCCAATTATTACGCGATTTAATTAATTGAACGTGTTTCACTAAGTATCTACAGCAATTGAATAGAAATTCACTCCTACGGATGCAATTCTCTTAATTAAAATATCATGTTCGATTGGTTGATAAATTACCAATATGATACAAAATTACTGTACAGTCGCGAGCAAAAGTACCTTAGTATGTATAATTGCTGAAAGAATAATTTTACATTATCATCGATAAGGATGACATTATTGACCAACTGTGTACAAAAATTATTTTGTACTTTGATAATATTATTCGTGATGGTATTTTTTAAGGTATAAATTAATATGTACTCCTTCGAGTTTCTTCATATGATACCGCGCTAATACGAATCTCCAAGTTCTTGTCACGTAAAAGAAGCAATTTTCTTCGCGGCTAAGATATTGAGAATTTGCGAGAAAACGTGCCCGAAATTTAATCGCGAATCGATATCGTATACCTTCTAAAAATAGACGAACCCGAACGTCCAAATATTGCTTGGAAAAGAGAGCGCGTAAAAACGAAAGGGGATTGGCTAATGTAATAAGACTGGTTGACTCCATTGTTATCACTTTTTTATTGAATTATCAGTCTTTCCGCAAATAGAGAGTTTCTCACCCCATTAAGTCCACAATGACGTGATCAAAAGCAGCTCATTCACGCTACCTTCGAACAGGACTCATGCCATTTTTAAGAACGATCCCGCATGTATTAAAAAATAAAAAATAAAAATTAACTCGAAAGGTTAACCTAAAAAAAATGCATAATAATATACCAAATCGCTGATAGAATATAAAAAATTATAACATCCAAATATATATGGATATTGGCCAAATGTATAATGGAACGATTCGAGTTATTCAGGATGAAGACTAAAGTCCATCCAGGAAAAATATAAATTCGAAAGCCACATTTCTAACCCGGGTACTCGAACGAAAAATTCCAGCCCGTCCCGGAGTGTAAGTTACGGGGACCTTGTAAGAATCGGTCGACTGATATTATATACGGGGGTTTAAAAGGGGACGGTTCACAGATCCCCATTCTAAAGGTAGCCTTCTACCTCCACTCTACTGCCATCTATGCGCGAAGCTCGGAACTTCACGAGCGTTACGAACGGCCTATAGCGGCAATGGCTAAGAGGATACTCGTAATTTTACTCTGGGCCGCATTTCCTGTTCTCCATATACATTTCAAGGATATTCAGAAACGGGGATAAAGTTCGTTCATCCATAAGCCACTTCACACGGACAAACCATCCCAACGTTCTCGAGAGGATTTTCATCATTTTCATTTACGACGTTCAGTGACCCTTCCCTCCCTCCCTTTCCTTCGCTTGGTAGGTATCAGTAGGTATTCGCCAGTCTTTATCTACCTACGCATATTAGAGATGTCCGACTAAACTGCCATCCTCTTTATACATATATATCACTGGAAAAACTCGTCACGTGACGACGCTTGGAAACTGGAAGACAGATCGCTGGTAATTTATTAATATCAGAATATATAATGTCAGATAATGAACTGTCGCTTGGAGTAAGTTGATGACGTATAATCTCACGTGTCACACTGAAATTCTAGGAACGTCTGTTAAATAGGAAGAACAATCGGTATAAATAGTACAGTTAGCATATATTCAAAAGCGTAACGAGATAAGGCATTAAAATTTTTGTTTCAACTAATTGATAAGGAGATGAAATGCATTTCTCTGACGTTACATTTTCAGTGAATCAAGCTCGCTAATTGGGATAAAAATGAGCTGAAAAAATTTATTTAAAAAATGAACGAGCAAATTCGCTTTAATTACAGTGACCATAAGAGGTAGAGTGCTATTATGCCGTGGAAAGAATGACTGTCTGCATTTTTTTCGGTAAAAGTGAAATTACGATTCCGCGCTTTTACACCGCTCTTCATTATTATTATATCCTCTTTTTTTCTTCGGTTTTCCACCCCGTTCTCGCTAGTCAGCCAGCTTATTTCACCTTTCTGTTATATTTTTATTTTCTTTCTTTCTTCGACGACGTGCCTCTATAAATTAACCCACATAAAACCGAAGATCTGACGCGACCGAACTGTCCCTCGGCAAAACCACCCCTATAATCTTACGATACAACTATACCTTTTTTTTTTGGACATTCACAGGTATACCAACCCGATCGCAAGATCACTACGGCAGCTTGTCAACCATCGAGAACCGATGATGGGTTTCTGTTTGTGACGTCACTCGTGACGTCATGAAAGTTATCAACTATTGGAATGAAATTTAGCGACTGACATTTAAATTTTGTTCTCTTATAATTTTATGAAATCTTCGGATTTTTAAGTGTATATGGATCGGTAAGTTATACCTAAGATATTCAAAGAGGTTTTATATCGACACGAAATGGGTACCTATATCCCAGGATAAGCAGGGATGATAAGTACCGATTTTTATCCCTTTGGAAATTCTTTACCTACGTCACTCGCGTAAGTCCGTGATTTCTCCGAAAAATAAGGTAACTCTACGAAACATCTTAACCCACATAAACTAGTGGTATCTTTCTGGGATTTCACCTTTATTAAGATAAGTGATCTCAGCTTAACTTTTGGACCCTTCACCTCTTCCTCGCTTCCAACCCTCCCCCTCCCCCCCTCTCAGCGCTCGCCCACGCATTTAGGATAGCCCAGGATTTTACAGAGATTGCAACAGCTTGATACACTGAAAATAGAGATAACGAGAAATCGGCAGGACATCTGCTTTTAATTGCCTGGGTTAATCAGCCTGAAAAACGTAATTACGTTTTCATATCTCGCAATGTAGAATTTCGGTGGTACAGTTTTACGATTTATTTGATTTATCCCAAAATTTTGACACTCGTTATGTAACTCATTGTGTAATAATATTCATTATTTTTTTATTATGAATTAAATTGATCGCCTTATTAACGACATTCCTATACGATAGCATTCGCTGAAATATTCCATTCGTAAATTGATCAATTATCGAAAAAGTGTATCGATGATGGATCAATTATACTTCCGATTGATCAAAATTATGAAACGTAATAATAATATTCTGGATTATTAAATTAAATAATTTAAACAAGAATACCTTAATTTTTTAATTATAAATTAAATTCATTATAATACTTATTGTACGCTACTCACATGTAGGGTATCTTGCTTGAAATAAAAATCATTCTGTATAGCATATGTTAGGTATTAAATAAATTTGTTATCATTAATTTGAAGTCGAAAAAAGTTTCAAAGAGGCATTTTTTTTCTTTCGAAAGAGCAAATACGGCGTAAAAATAAACTCGCGACTTTTTCTCTCGTCAGTGCATAAGTAGAAAAGGGAGCTTTAACTCAGCGGATGATTGCGTGACATCTCCTGCCGCGATTCCGATTGTCTTGATTGCGTACAGGCACGCCAGTTTCTTTTTCGTTACCCGAAGAAATATTGTTTCAGCACGAAGCAACCATAGCCACATCCACCCACACGAGTTACAACGAAAAACTGTCTGAAAATGGCAAGAGGCAATTATTTTTCATCCCGTGAAATATATATAATACATAAATTTAATAAAAACGTTTGCCACAATCTCCACATTAATTCGATACACGATGACGGTACATTTAATTATAATTTCTTGCGGCAAAATATGTTCTTCCGGAAGATTAAAAAAAAAATTAAATTTCAGCATAATTGCTAATTCCAATTTCGTATGGACTTACACGAACGTTATACGAAACATTGTGCGTTACCATGGCAATAATCGTATTATCAAAATTTCAACTATTTAAATAGTCCGCCTTTTCCCTATCACGGAAATTAAAGTTAAAATGATACAGAGAATTAAACCGTTCAGTTGTTCCTTTTTATTATTTTTTTATGTCAAAACTCACCAATGCTCGCGTATCCGCACACTCCGCGCTGATCGCAGAATTTTTATTCTCTTTTATTTTACGTTTGTATATTAAAAAAAAAAGTTATGACTTGTTCAACTTGGAGAAACAAATGGAAAACGATGTCATGCTGTCGCAGCATCCGTATGGATTAGCGCGACGACCACTGGGGATTTTTGGATTTGGACGGAAGGAAGGGGTGGCGCATCCTCGACGTCGCCAGAAAGCAGAAACCGCGAACGACAATTCAACGATTATGCTTTCGTTAACGTAGACGGGTTACGATCTAACCAGACTGGAAATTACAAACTGCACCACTTTTGGCACCGGAAAACATCATGAATTTTAAACCCGTCATTTTTCGCGGCGACGCGCCGCTTGCCAAAGCGATCCATATCTATCCCTGCGGCAGCGCGTAAATATTCATGTTTTCTGTGTGACGAAACGTAAAATTTACGTCGCACGAAAATTTTGGCTCTGATCTTCTCTCGTTACGGCGGCTTCCGCAATTGCGGTGCTAATTGCGTCAGTTCGAATTTACGTCATCTCGCGAAACACGAATAAGCGGTTAATTTAATCCAGATGGCTCTTGGGAAGTTACGAAGATGATGAAATTATCTCGAAGAAATTACCCGCAACAATTTAGTATCCGATGTCCCGTATAAAACGTTAAAGAAACTAAAACGTGATAAAACAGCTTGATAAACATTTAAATATATCGATATAAATTTTTCTCATTAATTTGTAAAAAAAAAAAAGAGAAAGGAAAAAATCACTACTTTCTTATTTATTTATTACAAGCATAATTATAATCATAAAGTATTTCAATCGGACTTCTTATCGATTTATATTGCCAAAGAATCTTACGCGGCATTTTAGAATTTTCTTCGACGCGCAAATGTATCAAAATTTGTATACCGAAATGTTACCTTTGAAAATCTATCCTATCCGTTTAAAGTATCCTTGACGATACTTCACCTACCTTCGATGGTAATCGCTACATACGTGTCAATTGGGGAGATGCAATATCTCAAAGTGGCATTTGCGCAAGGTACACTTTGCAGTTACGAAAACCAATAAGATTTTATATCCTCGCAATTCTCAGATATGTATAGCGAACTTGTTAGAAAGCGTCTCCGAACACCTGTGATACTTTTAGGAATTACATCGATCAAAGAAATTCATCATACCGATAAAATACAAGGATATATCCTTACTCTTGTAAGAACCCTTTGAACGGTTAGTACCCTGACCTAGCAGTAAGTAGAAATCGGGTTCGATAATCGATCGATACTCTTAATTTCTAAAAAATGAATAAATAATCAAATTATTTGATATCGCTTAATTACGTAGCCTTTACGAAATTTTGACATTTGAATAAAATTGATAAGCTCTTCTCTAATTGAAAATTTTTCACGTCAATCTAATATTTGGCATCGATCACTTTGCTCAATTACCAAAATCAAAATTTTGACCAGTATTATCGATTCACTTGATATTCAATTATCTAAAATCAGCGACCGAATTTTCACAAATTTGCAACACTTCGAATCGTTCGGCGTACACTTAATCAATGTAGCAAACAGTACAAAAAAAAATCGACAAAGAACACGACTCAAATTTATCGTGCGTGAGTCACTCGATGCTTTGCGATCGAATAAAAGCGAAAAGAAAACCTAGAAATTTTCCGCGACTATGAATCCAGTTTCTCGACGTACGGAAAATATTATACCGAATAAACGAGACGGAATCGAATCAAGTTATATGGCTTCGTTATTCTATGGTTAACCCGAGTGGAAACATCAATAAACTTGTGAGAGATCGAAACTTTTATATGGAGACGTCTTTTCGTAGAAACTTTTGTGGTTTTAACTAGTTGAATTTTTTTCGCATTTCATTATTATATACGACAATTTTCAGGATTCCATGCACAAGTGAATATGCCCAAGTCAGATCTGTGAATAAGCATCGAGTACTCGTTCTTTATATGATATATGAAAATTGCATATTATTAATGATCTTGTTTCGAATTGAACCTATTAATTTGCCAACAATGTTTATTGCGCGATATAACATATCTGGCTAAAATACGCCATTGTTCATCCTTTATGATGAAATATTACATTGAAGGAGCCTGAACCTACCGGTCCTATGGGACACTGTGGCCGAATCCCAATATCCCAAATGACGAAATTCCCAGCAGCCACACCGAATAGTAGAGTTAGGCCAGGTTCCCAGGTGAGTCCCATAAACCATCTAGATCCTAGAATTCTGAAAATTAGATTTCTAATTGATCAACTTGTCAATAATAAAACATTTGATAATACGAATCCATCCCTTACAATCTACACACGCATACACGATAAATATAAAAATACACAAATACTATATAATAAATAAGAAAAAATATTGCCAGTATAGACCAAACCTCAAAATTATATAAATTATCGAAAAACAAATTCGACCCGAAAGATTCTCAAGTCAACGCATGATAATCACACATGAGAATTACGTACAGATAACGGAAGTGCATTGCGGCTAGACTCGCAATCGAGACATAAATTTGGGCTAATTTCTCGGTAGATTGTCCGTCGGTTGCAGCAGATTTCGCTGCGGTTGATAAACAGACGAAATAAGCGATACGCCGCGCGGAGCGCATAGATCCTGCAGTCAGACGGGACTAGAATTTACACCCCTATAAAAGTTAGCTCGGCTGATTAAGCCCCGCTACCTACGAGCAGGTTAACACTGCTAGATCTACCGTGACCCGGGGTTGTAAATAAGAGCCCTGCGTCCCTGTCTGCTCTGGGTAAGCATCGTTAACGCTGAACTTCGTTACGTCAATCGCACTCTCGCCTCGGGCTTAGGGCAAAAGGGCATACCAATTTTTTTCATCTTTCCAATTCGAATGAGGTTGGGGAAAGTCCCGAGGATAACTGGATCTATATGGTGCAAATATTTACTTGTTATCTCGTTACGCCTATTTTCTCGACCGAATACGTTTTAGTTTTGTCACCCTATATATATGTATACAGATCAACGAAAATATCCACGAAGGGGATCATCCCCATAGCGATCGGTTCTCTGTGATACAACATCGTTAAAGGGTGGCCTGGTACCATACTCGATCGTTACCATTGATAGATCGTTAGGGTCGTATCGTGCGAATGCTGCAGATAAATCGGCCAAAGGGAGAAGCGACGAGAGCCAAAAGGATTACGAAGATGAAAGGGTGGAAGACGAGAATACGGTAAGCGTGGAATAAAAGGAGGAACAGAAAGGAAAGATGGTAAGGGTTGTAAGAAAGAATATTCGCCTTCGAACCTCGCTGACTCTACGGAATTCCCAAAAGGGACGAAAAAAGGGAATGGAATTGATTCCCAGGAGGAGTCGCGTTCCTCCTCTTATCGGGAAGAATTTTTCTAGTCTGTAGAAAGGTAATTGACTTTCCATGACAAAGGTGTCGGGATACGTATCTGTATAAGTTGCAGCGGCCCCCTTTCACGCCTCCTATTCAAAGCTTCGTCCCTGGCCATCGTGTCTCTCTCTATATATATATGCACATATGTATACATACTATACTCCTTATCCGCTCAAGAAAATCCCTAGACAGTGAAGGCCTATATGTG
Organism: Calameuta idolon; assembly: GCA_030142285.1. Lineage (NCBI taxonomy): Eukaryota > Metazoa > Arthropoda > Insecta > Hymenoptera > Cephidae > Calameuta > Calameuta idolon. Next base: position 1,549,050 of record JARQSV010000335.1, on the reverse strand, counting down.
ACGTAACACGATGCGACGCACGACGTCGTCGCCTCTTTCGAAGACGGAAGCTGCCCTCGTATAATTTAATTCCTTATTCAGAATAACTGAGTAGCTTATATGGAACGGCACGTCACATCTTCATCCCCTTTCATTTTGAGAGCCAGCCTCTCTTGTGATATCTATAGTCAATGGACCAAAGGATCCTAAAAATATTTCTAAAGGGATGGATTTATCTCTTTTTCTAAAATGATCTCGTGACACGACCTCTTTCAGCAACCTGCCAACCAGTTTCTTTCTGGAGCAATGACGAGAGTAGAGATAAGTACTTGACGAACGTTGCGATAACGTCGATATTATTTTTAAAAAGTGAGGAACCAATAAGCTGCCGATTAATGATTTGTTTCGAAGCGAATCCTTGAAATTCGTACGTTTTTTTTTTTATGTGAAAATATTTTATTATGCATAAGGGATGTCGTGTCGCTGCAATAGAAATATACATATACAGCATGAATATTTTCGCGCATATCCGCAGAGTTAAAATTATTGCTTGTACGCGTATAAGCACCCCTTTGAACCATCCCCTATACAGGGGCGCATTTCTGTTGTCAATATCGTTCAACACCAGACGATCTGGTAAACATTGTCACAGCGATGTCGCTCGTGCCAATTTATTTAAAAATGTCCCTCTGTACACGGCAGGAATCCCAGGGGTTGCGAAGCTTTTGATCCGCTTTTGTAGCCTAGTAGACGTGCGGCCACGACAGCAGCAATACCAGCAATGGTGGATGTGGTGCCTCAGGGGATAGCAATTAGGTGCGAAGGTTGTAGGATGGTCTGGGACAACTGGCTGTGGAATGGTGGATGGTAAAGAAAAGAGCACGTCATTCGCAGGCTGGATATTGATTTTTTGCTCTTTCCTCAGGAAAGATTGATTGATGCCAGGCGTGGACCTAGTGCCCACCTTTTCCTCGGCGAGAGGCTAATGAAAGTGCCACTTTCAAAACAGCCAGTTCCCATCCAATCATAACGAAATCACTGGTAATTTATTATCACGATGCGCCACGGTAAAGCCACCCCTAATCGCCCTTTTCCGACGATTTCCGTACTTCAGTGTATAGTCTTGATCGAATCCAAATTAAGCCCACCCTTCAAAATATAATTAACTATCCTTTCTAATAACAGGGCTAACCCATATAGAAAAAATAAATGTCATTTTTATCTTTCATCGTTGCCTTTCAATTAGTTACAAATTTTTTAATTTTAATTAATGTTATTAGATACCTCATTTTTGTAGTACTCGATAACGAGGTTGTCGAGTCAGATTGCATTAGATAAAATTCGACAATTTTTTTTCTGTTTTATGTCGAATCAATTATAAATTTTGCAAATGCTTATTAACGTTAACGAATCGAACGATAGAATGACGTAAGGAATCTGAGTATGGGAGGTTATCATTGGTTAGCAGCATAGCTTACTGCACGATAAACTTCAGCCGCAAGGGATTATAGGTAAGCGGCTTTACTGCGGCGTAAAAGCGTTAGTTTTAGCATATAGGCAAAGTGTGATGTAATAATTCATTTTTCCAACAAAAAAAAAAAAGAAAGTTACCGAAGTCTTCCACGTGGTTAACAATGTTTCATCGCTCCGTGTAAAATCCTAAGTTCTCGCAATACCTCATAAAGAAATGCAAATACAAAATCAGCGTTAGTTCACGAAGCACAAGTCTTTTTAATAATCTTCGTAAAACTTGTATACAAAATCGAAAAATAAAGCAGAACGATAAAAAATTACTCCTCGCAAGAGAACGGAGCAATCTAATATGCTAACCTTAAAAGGAATATCATGTAAACGACTATACTGTTTTACATTATGCGCGTGTTTGTCCATCAAAGGTATTTCCTCTATGAAGAAGCGCCTGCCTTTGTCTTCGATCCTGATGCCTGCGATATTATAAACTGCACTGGATCAAGGTAATATGCTAATGCAAGTATAGCATAACATCGTAGAGGTTCGTTTTAATCGCACTTCCCACCTTATAATAACAGCTCCCGTTATACCTAACACGGTAGAGAATCGCATAAAGTAGTTTAGAAATTATTATCGAGAATCACAAAAAGACCAAAGTCCAAGCTAAAAGTATCACGATCACGATAACGGCTCGAAATTTTACGCCATAAAAATAAATTTCCCTCCGGTAAAAATAATGACAGTTGAGAGTTAACGGACACGTCAGGCGTCTTGAGCACTACTGACATCTGGCGGGAGATACCTGAAAATCCTCTTACTTAGTAGAAAACATTGCACGTTGCGTGGGAAAACGATTTCTCTAGTTCTCGCGCAGAATTTCGAAGTACTTTCAATTTATTAAGCTGCAGTACTGTCCGACGTAAATCGCGTGCTTACTAACGCGCCCTGTGCACGCGAGTATCTCATGTTTCTACCTATCTTTTCCAGATGGATAAGTTTCTGTTCGCTATGGAGTCGTGGGGGGGGGGGGGGGGGGGGGGCGCAACGGGAA
>JARQSV010000335.1:1522758-1533835 GCA_030142285.1 Calameuta idolon | reverse complement strand
TTATTATAGCTGCTTCTGGTACATTTTGAGCGCAAATATAAACGTAACAATAACATTAACGTCGGTCCTGTTATTAAATAGAACGTGCCGCGTTATGACTACAAATAAAAGTATAGCTGATATTAATGATTCCGTTAAATAGGATTAAGAATAATGTACTAATTCATTTAGGACATCATATAAGGTTTACAGGTTATAATCATTTATACCGTTTATCCAAGAACTGTTATCCTTTATAATTATACCGTCAAATACTTGTATGAAATTTTCAATAGCAATGATATATACTTATTATGATATATTTATAACTCTTTGAACTGTATATGTATGTCTTATAATACCGTTAAAGAATTATTGTTGGATCAAGCATATAGAAATCAAATGTAATTAAATCTATAGTATCCACGCGAATCAAATAAATTTTCTCGTTATTGTTATTATCGTGATTCACTCAGATTAAAAATCTGTGTAACGCTTTGAGTGAAAGTTCAAAATTGCACAATAACAAATCTTTACCGGAACTTTGAACCGAGTCTTTGATCTGCGGATTAGCAGTTGTTGTGACTTTCGGAGACAGAGTAAGACGGATCGGTTGGCCAATAAAGAAAACGAAGTTTGTACCAATTTGAACTGACTGATTTCTATCGTCAATCGATCAGGACATGGACAGCCTTTAGGATTGTTGGGTCCAAGAAGAAACTGCTCTCCTTGTTCTCTTTTTGAGAAATATGCGAATTATGGAAGACATTTTGTTGGAGTAAAGGTTTTTGAAAGGCCCAAGTCGTGCTTCTTTGGGTCACTGAGAAATTCCAAATCAGGAAGCAGGTTCGGGAAATAATATTACAGTAACTCAGCTACTCTCAAAGATAAAGAATTAAATTTGAAATATTTTTTATTTTTTTCCAAATTTATTAATTTAATTTTTACCGTGATTTGTTTAGTATTACTTGAAAGTACCTGTAAATAAATACTTGTTGAATGCCAGCAATATTGAACAATATCAATGGACCAACGACGATACGGTAAATAAGTAGATTCGTAACGCTATGGGGTCGTTTAGTCCCGTTTAAGTATAGAAAGTGGAGTCTATATTCGCCCCATATAGAATCCTGTAAAGCCCTATAGTAACGCCGCTTTAAGCACCGTTTCGAAAATACTGAAAAAAAAACTACGAATTTAAAAAAAATTCTATGAATTGAATTCTATAGACAGTTACAGGTTTCTTTAATATCATCCGATTAAAGTTGGACGAAAGACTGTGAACTATATTGACACTGAATGGGATTATATGTTTTTCTGAAATCAATAATTATTATACATATCTTACCAATGAGAAAACCACCCCTTGTATACCGATAATACACATCGTACATACCATACGTATGAAGTGTTCGCAAAATTACAATATCTGATTAAAAGCGTCAACTGGAGTCTTTGATATTTAAATTCAAAAAAGTGCTCAATGCAACTTTTATCTGCTGATAAATTTTTTTATCGCAATGAATGTTCATCCAAGTTGCACGGGATTAGAAAGTGACAGTAGCAACGTAGAACGAATAAGAAAAGGACAAAAAAGGATTGTCGATCCCACAGATCATACACGAAGTGTTCACAAAGGACATTCCCAATGAATGGGTTCGAGTGTCGTCGGTTCATGTACGAGGACCGTTTTGACAGGAGGGGATTGGTCGACGGGTGAGTCGGAGAGGGTACAAGAGGTCAGAGGGTATTCTGCAGTGAGGAAGGCATGCTGCAATGGCATAGGGGTGGCATCGTGAACGAAGGAGAGGTCGAGAGATAGAGGGTGAATTGTTCGCCGCTCCACGTAGGGTAGTTTCGCTCGAAGTGTTACAATAAATCAACGCTGGATCTCCTGCTCCACCCCCACAACCCCTGGATCCCATACATGGCACATGACATAGAATGCTATACGCATTATGCTTACAGTTGACTGTCGCGTATTGTGTTCAAAGTGGCTGCACTTTGGCGGCAATACGTATCAACTCCTCAAAAGTATTTTAGACTTATAAATAATTGTCTCGATTATTATTGTTATTTGAATTTTTCAAAATAAATTGTAGAGTGATTGATATCATTGTAATATTAATAATAAACTTGTTTGGCAGAAACAAAATTTTGAAATTTTAAAATTCGAGTGCCACGTTGAAAATTATATAAGTCAACGCTTACAGTTATGTATCCGTATTATGAAAATCAAAGTATACATGGATCGATTAAATTAGATCCGCTTTCTCGGTTCAAGGCTATGAAAATTCACCAGCAGCTGTAGAGATTCGAGGGAGTTTAAGGCAGGGGGTGAGAGATCGAAAAGCAGTGGCATCATCCCCCTTGACAATGGGGTGGAATCACGTGGCCGCAGATTAATTCTCAACAAAAGATATCCTCATATCGCAGTGCCTTTCGCAGGCCTCCTAGAATCCACTTCAGCCCACGTTACTGGGGGGTTTCTCTTCGGAACGCCCCAATCCGGGCCCGGAGGTGGGCCCAACCCCAAAATTCGATCCCCTCCGACAACCCCCACTATATAGGGTACCCTACGAGGACAGCAGAGTGCTGCCAGTAATAAACGAAAAGTCAAAGGTGCCAGTTCGTGAAAGTGTCTCTCACTTGACCTTGCACTTTCCAAGATGCATTTCTTCCGTCCTTGGAACGACGCAAACGGAGAGAGGCCCCTGTCTCCAGAAATCAGCAAACCCGGTACCAGGTCCTTATCGGAAGTGACGGAACGAAGTATCAGGGAGAAAGTGAAGTGTGAACCTAAGGAGGAAGAAAGTGTTCACGCTTCGACAGTGCCTATCGATAACGTCAACCATGTTGTCGAAGAGAATTTATTACCCGAGGATAGGATTTCCGCCTCGCCGGGAACGTCCTCCTCGTCTTCCAGAGCTAGCGAAGACCTGACCGAGAGGAACAACTTGAGCATGTTGAGGAATTTCGTGTACAATACTCGTCCTGATAACGTTGCAGCATCCTCATCAAGTTCCTCCAGTTCCACAAGTTCTTCGCCAAGTGTTTTCTCGCACCCATCGGCAAGTCCGCACGCGGAGAGCTCCCAATCGACGTCTTATATGCCGCCTTATCAGTTACCAGTGTATCCAACTGAATATCCAGCCAACTTCGCTAATGGAATTGTTCCAATGGCTGGATCTATGGAATTTCCTGCAGCATCAAAATTCGCTGAGGCATCGGCTGGATTTGCTGCCGCTTGTGCATCGTCTATGGAATTGCCTACATTTCCGGCGCAGCCTATATACTACGGAATGCCCAACTTCAATCTGCCTCAACCATCTTACGCTACGATGGAGAGTGCTGTGAATTATATTAATCAACAGGAGGCCGTGGCTAAACAGATAAAGAAACTTCGACCGAAGAAGTTCCGTTGCGAGTACTGCAATGTGGCCTTCAGCAATAATGGACAACTGAGAGGACACACGCGGATTCATACTGGTTAGCATAAATCCATTCTTTCGTCATAGTCGGCATATCATTTTATGCTATTTAATAATACATAAATACCGGTAGACCTTGATGCTTCACTTATATGGTAAATTTTTAAATTGCAGTATAAGTCAATCGTACACCTAGCAGATGCATCTTGCACAATGTTTAAGTTATTTAGAAAAAAAAAATTATTGCAATTTCAAAATTTGAATATGAGGTCACAGGAACGCAGGATGTAGGATTTTATCATTCATTCAATTTAATTTCACGTGTAAATTGGAATTTGATTTTTTTTTACAGGAGAAAGACCATTCACCTGTAATATCGATAGCTGTGGCAAATCTTTCACCCGCAACGAGGAATTAACGAGACACAAGAGGATCCACACCGGACTACGTCCTCACGCATGTCTTTTGTGCGGCAAGAGATTCGGCCGCAAAGATCATTTGAAAAAGCACGCGCGAACTCATGAAAATCGGATGCCTTATTATCTACCAGCGCCTAATGGTTCAGGAACTTTTGCATTTGGTCATCCTCTCACTGCGGGACCCTTAATGCAACCGTATTTGTTCACGTTGTGATCTCGACATTTTAATCGGACTAGCAAAGCCTCGATATATCACAAAAAAGAAGTAACAATGCAACTTATCGTTGTTGCTGTTGCAGGATTATTTTTATTATACTTAATTTTCTTCTTTTAAAATCTGGTAACGTTCGCGGGGCAAATCCGTATTCGTCGAAGGACGATACACATACCAGTTTAATGGCGGCCATGAAATATTCGGACAAAGTAATTCTTTCCGTCGCCTTTGTAGAAACTTGTACAAATGTTCATACCAAATATTACGATTGATTGGGAAAAGTGCAATTAATACCTGACGTGCCTAATGTCAGATTGTGAGATATTTCTGTAAATAATAATATAGTAACTGACGGATATTTTTTATATATACTCTTATTCATACTTTGAGTACCTATATGCTTTAGCTTTACATGCGACTTATTTTATATATAAATATTAGCATTAAACGAATGTGTATTTTGTATAGTGTTGTATATACAAAAGAATACAATTTAGATTACCTAAGTCGTCGAAAAATTTTGTAAAGATTTTGTGGATAGAATTATCGAAGGAATAATAAATTGTTCATATTTATATGTATATAGAATTTTTATCATTGAATTTATTACCCTGGTGCAACCACCCCCTTACGTCGATATAATAATAATTAATTGGATAAATAAAGCATAGAAGGGTCCGCACAATTGCACGATGACGTATACTTTAGCTGCGACAAAATGACGATAAAAAGGACATCTGTATATGAAATAAAATTAGTCTTCCTTTCAGGATATCATTTCCGGGTTAACTCTGCAATATCCGGCGGAAAGTTATAATATCGTGACAAAATTATACGCACAGCGGTCGTAGGCAGGGTGCAGTTCGCGACCACCATTTTCCTCTCGATTGAATCTAAGATGGCGTCACCAGTAATCCCTGCGTAATGTTAAACCAGAGGGTTGTGCATCCCCTTCTTCAATTATGCGACATAGGGGTTGCGCCCCATGGCTGTGCTGTATTGGATACCGCAAACCTATTCGTTTTTTTCCCTGGTCTTACTCTTCCCTATGGGGAAACTCGCGGTCGAGTATTATTGTTATGGTTGATTTTATGATGGTGACTAGACGGGGTAGAATACCTACTCAGGGGGGTTAAATAAAAAATGCACCTCTTAATATCTAGACCGATTAATATTCCTCTGTCAACGGGGTGCACAACGCAATGGCACCGTGAATTGCTGGCCTGTGTTCTGGAAGAGATATTTTAGTCCAACTAGGGTAATTATGCATTTTGGACAAAATGCATCAGCACCACCATATTTAATATTCTGAACAGTTCAGATTGAAAATTAAGTATTGTACGGATTGATGGACGAAGCGGATATTTTGAAATGTTGAGAAAATGTAAAAATTTCGTAACAATAAATATCGATAAGGAAACTCATTTTATGGATTTTATAGGGAAAAAAAGTCAACGTGCACTCCCGGAAATCCTGATATGTGGCTCAGGAACGGCGAGATAAAGTATAGAGATTCTCACACTTAGCTACGGTAGCACTAGGGGTAGCAACCCTGCTGGGACATTCATTTGAGCCTGCTGACACCCTCCTACTGTCCTACAGATATATGACAGCATCCCTCCGGACCTTCTCTGTCCTCTCATCCCCCTTTTGGAGGCTCATTCATGGCGCAGCTCACCCTACCTAATACCGGTCACAGCAACTTACTCGGCCACGGTTAAACGATCACTTACTTCAGGATTACACAGCCTTCCTAATCGCGGATTACATTTGCTTTTCGAACTGACAATCACGGATTACGATTTTATCTGTTTTTTAAACCGTCACTACATACCGACAACTTACTGCGTACTTCAGACACCCCTCAATATTTTTTTCCGGAAATCCAAGCTTTGACAGTAAAAATTTTACGTACTAAACTCAACATGGCTACTCGTATTAAATATAATTAACTCTATTGAAATGTACTATTTAATCTATCTTATACGAATATAGCCAAATAGACATAATATCAGTAATAAATTAAATTCACAAAAGTATCAATGAACAAAATAATTGTTTATACAAATATTACCAGCGGTGACAAGTAAACACGTGGATATGAAATTTTCAACGGAATCGTCGTCTGTCAAGGAATCCAAAAATTCTGAACACTTCGCGATGGATCTGCCTCGAGGCGTTTGACTCTCGCGCGAATCCAGAAAACTTTTGTCCATGTGCTTTTGAAATTTTCGAAGAATCGAAGGGAAGGACGCCCGGGGTGCGCTGACTGGCTGATATATGGATCTCATGGATACGAGCCTTGCGGGATCCCGTGAATCTTGCACGTAACCTGAATGAAGGTAGCAGTGGGGTCGACGAGCGATGCTCTATTAGGCCTAAACGCTTTTTAAATGGAACAAACGTCGAGTGTCAAATCTGGCAACAATGGCGTAGGCAAACATTTTGGTACAGTACCACCCGCGGTGTTTGCCACTGGGCAACGATGGGCAAGTGATCGATACTTCTTTTCCTTTGCTGATCCAATTATTAGCTAAGCGTTATGTAAACGGATGTGGAGATCGAATGAGACTCAGGTAGGCCATTGCTTGCTGTATTTTACAAAAGAAATACTTCAAGTATTTTTACTGCTTTTCGTGCTTCCATACAGGATTTGAAAACTTATTGCAACTCGTCGTGTATGGTATTTTTTTATTATAACAATGAAAGCTTATACTATGCTTATAAAAATTATACTACCAGATGATTAATCATGCAGCATAAAGACAGATATTAATATACCAGTTAATTATAATTTCCTGTATAAATCATACATAAAGAAGGATGGAACTACTTTGATATAATGTTAAGTATTTTTAATTGTTAATATAAATATTTTTATTTTACTCGATAAATACTTTGAATAAATAAAGGCTAATAAAAACGTATATGTTGACATTAGAATGTCATGTGCACTATCCACGTGTCTTTGTAATTTTGCGCTGTACCATGTGGCTAATAATTGCAGTGAATTATCATGACCTTGCGCATCTAATAAATCCCATCATTTTCCACTATTTAACTCACGTTTGTCCTTTTCGTTAATTAGATGTTTTGTAAATCGGTCGTCCGATTACATTCCCAGCTGGACCATAATTGCAAACAAGATACGTGTTATTCCATCCGTTCGATGCTATATATCTGATAGCACCGCAACCAATCAAGTACGTATCTGCCCATACCATTTGCGTGTAATGACCAACCTCTGGCACATACCTGAATTAACGAATCGATGGAAATAAATATTTAGAATAATATCAAAATTAAGTGCCAATATTACGTATGAAAAATCCGGATGTGAATACCAGTGAAAACAGGAGAAACTATATATACCGTAATTTCTACAATGAAATATAATCTTAAGGAGAATTAAAAAACAAGTGTTAGGAGAGCAGAAAAAAAACAGGAGAATTAAAATTCAAGTGTTACGAAAGTACCAGTGCGAAGAGTAACGGTAAATTGACGCAATTATAATAATCTAGAGCATAGTGATTCATTGATAAATATGCATTGAGCAATGCACCCTGTATCGCATAGTCGCACGTTTACTTGGAATATATTCAAAGTTGTTGTATACAGCAGAGTCGTTATCATTTCAACGTAATCGCGCTTCAAAGAAATTCCGTGTTTTCTCTTGGCATAGTCGTTCATAATGTATTGTCATAGTTACGAGCTGAGTAATACTTTTTTTATGTTGAAAAAGTAAAATAATCATTTAATAAAATTTACTCACCGGTATTTCGAAACTTGACTACTGTTGAACAGTTTAACTTCGTTGTACCACAGGTCTACTAGTTTCGTCAATGGGTCAGTTACGGTTGTTCCTCTGGTAGCTCGAAAAGCAACATTTTGCCCGACTTGAAATCTACCTTTTAGATGCATATGAGAGACATAAGTCAGTTGGCAATATAAAAAATACAAAAGTTTTCATCTTATGTTGAAAATTACGTAAAACCAATTTTTTTTACAAAAATTACACACCTACTGCTCTACAAGTATCATGACCGAATCTGCATTGAATAGCCCATCTCTGCGCCACGTGCTCTAATTCTTTATCCCATGTCTAAGTAAATCAATGAAATTTCTATAAATATATCATAAAAAAGTAATTGAGAAATATATATATATATACCTACAATATTAAGCATATTTTTCGCCGGAGGTTGAGGCCCTGGATGACCCCTAGTTTCCTTACCGGAAGCTACTAGTTTTCGATACTTGTTATGTATATCTACCAGTGCACTTCGATCTTTGTCACTTAGCGAAGCGACTAGAACCTTTCCACAAGAAGATGCTGGAGCTCCTGACTGCGGTACCATAAAAAAAAATAAAAGGAAGATAAAAATATAATAAAAAAAAATTCACTCATACAGCTATCTTGTTAATTATTTCAGGAATGCAATGTTATACAAAGTTTAATGCAAAAAATTAAAAGTTTATAAAATATCTTAATTAAAGTTTACCGTGTAACGACACATCGTATGAGCACCACTTTTACAGCTGGTTTTATTGCAATAATCTTGCGCGCTCGTAAAGTCTTGCGACCATCTCAGCGCAATAAAGACACACAGTATGGTGCGAAATTTAAACATTGTTTAATATTTTCCCTTTAAAAATTTGCTTGATAACCTGCGTCCTCTTGATGCAATTGATTCTCGTACAGTGCGCTGATTCACAGGTAACTGACTATTTATGCACACTCTGTTTCCCACTTCCAATAGAACTTCAAGAATGTCTTATCAACTTATTCCACATGACACTGAAACTGGCAGCGGAAGTATCGGCCGCTGTAGAAAAGTGATTAGACAGTGAGTACTATCATTTTTTTTTATAATACAAATAATTTTTTTCTATTAATTACAATTTATCCAACTGAATAATGCAATAGTTCATAAAACGTCAGTGCGTGTTATTATCTATTGTACCTGATAATATACGCTACATAAATTTACTTTGCGGTACAGTAACACTTGGTAGACGAACGATGTCATGGAAAAATATGTTTTCCAATAATCAAAATTTTTTTAAATTATTCATATAGATAGTTTTTATACTCGTGTGTAAAATCATATATTAGTCTGTTATCATTATCATTACTATATCAAAATATCCATATTTCATCTTCCTCATTTCGGATTATATATTTACTAATTGTAAGTTACGCTGGTACTACTGTAAGCACGTCGAGATTGAGAAAACAGTGATTCATCATGTAAAAATATTTTTCTATGAAATCGTCATTTTATCATTAGTTGAATAAATACAACAATTGCATTACTGTACAAGAAAATTAAAACTTGTCATTCTCTAACGAACAAATTGTATATTGAAACTCATTGAATATTTATAGTTATACATCAAGTCAATGCTATCAGCCGTAAGTCTTAAGTCAAAGTAGTATAATCGTCATTGTTATCAACATTAAGTTCAATGCACCTTGTAAGTGAAATAAATGTCCCCCCTTGCATTTTTTTTACAAAAGTCCAATTACCTGCTTGTGCAATGCAGTACAGTCAACTAGAAAATCGAAAATTTATTCGATTTTGAAAAGAAATTAATATTTTTAATATTATCGAGTAAATGATACTTTGTACAGGTAACATGGAATCAATTGATTATTTCAATACAAAAAAAATTGTAAAGTTAGTACAAAATATTTAAAAAAAATTTTTTTCAAGTGCTGGAGCTGGTCCTTACGGAACCCTAAGGTTTTCACTTTTTTAAAAACTAGTCAAGGCGTATCTTCAGGGATGCGCTAAGAATGGAGACGATCATCACTCGTACCTAATCGCATTATGTTAGTCGAGGCTCGAAATTACGTACAGCTATGGGGTTTGCGTCATCATTATACTCGCGAGTATAATAGCGGAGGACCATAAACGCTTATAAGCCTTACGCATGTATACAATGGCGCGACTTTTTGATTGTGCACTTTGCCGGGAAATCGTTTTCTTTTTTGTTCTCTTGCCTCTTTTCATTTTTTTCCTTCGCCTCTTTCTTTCTCGCCTCAAAAATGGGCTCGTAGTGGGCGGGTGGCTGTGCGGAAGAATGAATGGACCAGAGAGTCCATTCAACGACGCACCTGACTTTTGGCTTCGGCCGTGAGAACCGCCAGGAGCTTCTCAAACTTTGATAAATTCCCTTCTCTAACCTCGTACGTTGGTAACATTGTATTTGACATACTAATACGTCACATTGGAATTTTGAAACTCGTCCATCTCAAAGAGTGACTTTTTTTTGGTCATACTAACAAAAATCCGATATATATGAATATAACTTTTTTCTATATTATTAATGGGCCTAGACTTTTTTTTTATTAGTGATGCTGGAAATGATTGGTTATTACATTGACGAGTGATTTTATATAGTTGGTATTAATAATTGATTGCATCTTTGAAGATCAACTATTCAATCCTATGAAAATGGGTCTGTGAAGGTTATCGGCTTTTAAAAAAGAAAAGAAAGAAATGCTACGGCCATAGAGGTAGGCGCATTACACACTTGTTTAAAACCTGTATTATCTGAAAGTTGGTAGCCGTTTCTATCCAGGTTGACCACTATAGACATCTACATAGGACACGGCTGAGTGGATCAATGAGAGCCTGACTTAACAATGTGTTCAAATTGATTTTTTATTTTTTGACGGTTACAGAAATTCGATTTAGCGCAGATAATTGCTGGTTACGTAAAGAAAAGGTGCCGCATTCGTGGGAAGAAAAGTTGAAGCTTTTCTACTATTTTTTTTCCATAGAAAAAACCGAGCTACGATTCGATCTTATTTCACGTAACGCATTCCAATATTCCTATTGTAACTGGGGTCCAGTCTCCTTCAATGGGCTTTGCTAAATTTTGACCATGACATTTCTAAGACGACTATCTTGGAGGTAAATTAATATTATTATATATTAAATTTCAATTTAAAAAAATTAGGCTGTTTTATTTTTTTTTACTTTTCCCCTTATCTTTACCCTTCTTCTTCTTCCCCCCATCCTTTT